>VSMD01035311.1:0-16068 GCA_008750895.1 Mirza zaza
ACTGATGTATCTATAGAATGGATTCTTAAAAATAGGAGTGCTATATCAAAGAATAAATGAATTTGCTTTTTATAAATATGCCAAATTGCCCTTTATGGAATCTTATCAGCAGTGTAGGAGAGTGTCTGTTTTATGTAGTAAGATTTTAACACTATTGAGTCAGTTTCTTTAATGGTTATACAACCTTTTTATTTTACTGTTTATTCTTGAGTTTTGCTAATTTATATTTTCTAGAAACGTGTATATCTTTTGTCAACTTTCTATTTTCAATTTTTGTATCCTATATTTTAGGTGTATTGTTTTTAAGCAGCATATAGGTGGATCTTTTCTTCCATTTTCAAAATATTTATTTCTAAAACGGAGAACTTAGTCTATTTACATTGGCTGAGACTATTGATATATTTGGAATAATTTCTACCATCTTATTTTGTACCAGGTTTTCTTTAAAAATTAAAAATTTTTATAGTTTAATTCAATGTTAGTTTTTTATGCATATGTTTACCATTTTCTTTGCTCATATTTCTTGTTGCAACTGAAACCTTTCTGAATCAATTTTCTTTTTCTTGAAATGCTTTTATAGAAGTTCTTTAAAATAGTTCTATTAGTTGTAAAGTCTCTCAATTTTTATGTTTCTGAAAATGTCTTTCACACTGTTTTGAAAGATAGTTTAGCTAGATAAACAATTTTAGCTTGACAAGTATTTTATCTCAGCATTTTGAGGATTTCATTCCATTGTTTTATAGCTTTTATAGCTGCCTTTGAGGAGTCAATTGCCAGACTAATTTCTTTATGACAATTTGACTTTTTTCTCTGGCTACTTTTTAAGATCTTTTAGTATTTGGCATTCTGCAATTTTAGTATAAGATGTCTAAGTTTGGATTCATTAAACTTCCTGAATCCTATATTGGTTTAATATCACTTCTGGAAAATTCTCAGGTATTTCAAATATTGCAAATTCCTCATTATTTTTATTCTCTCCAAGAACTTCAATTAGATCCGTATAGAGCTTCTTAATCTGTCTTCTGGTTCTCTTAACACTCTTCCATATTTTTTCTGTTTTTCTCTTTATACTGCATACCAAATAATTTCTTCAGTTTCTGTTAACCACTACTTTTATTTAATTTCAAATATTAAATAACTATTTTTTTCTAAAAGTTTTTTTTTAATTTGGTTGGCTAATTTTGTCAATATGTTCTCCTTTCATTATACTTTCAATCCCCTTCTTTATTTTTTTTAAAAAAATGAGTAGTTATAACATGCAACTGGTAATTCCAATCTTGGAAGGTCTGCAGAGAATTTAACACAGATGAATAAAATAAAGCCCCATCTGTCAGGTGTTTATAATTTACTAGAGATGCAAAAATGGCTATGATATTTTATAAAATATGCTGAATAGAAGACCAGGTAATGTGATTTTTGTAATACGTAGAAGAACAAAGAATTCATAAAATCCTATTGAAGGTCAGGTCAAAGGGAGGCTTCATGAAGGATATGATGTGTAAGCTAAATCTCAAGGTTGGGAAAGATTACCTTAGGTAAGGGAAGTTAAATCCCAGAGGATTGAAAATGTATGGCATGCTTAGGGAAGCCCAATAATCTAGTGTGGTTGGCATATAGGAGATACTGTGAATGAATAAAGTTTGAAAGATGTTTGGGGCTAGGGCAGGGAAGAATAAAGATGCTTAGTTAAGTAGTTTGTCTTTCACATCTAAATTAGTGCTTATGGAATGATAATTTAATGATCATATTACATAAGAATGGCCAGGGCTGTAGTTAATAGGCAAATTTCTAGGCCCCAGCAAAAAAAACAAAACAAAACAAAAACTAATGAATCAGAATCATGGGAGTATGTGACTCATATTTGTATTCTTAACAAAATCCCCAGTTGATTTTTTATTTTCATTAAAGTTTGAGAACAATTGATCTAAGCAATGAGAATCAATAAGGATTTTTGAAAAGAAGAATGATCTAAGCTGTGTCTTAGGCACACTCTGATAGTAACCAAAAGACTTGAAGCACAGAGACCAATTATAAGGCTAAGATAGGAGGTCATGTGAGAGATGTCATGAGTCTCGATAGAGTAAAACAAAATGAAATGGGAAATAGAAATAGAATCCACAGGCCTTGGTACTTTAATTGGATAAGAGGCAAGGGTTGAGGGATGAGGAAGAGGGATGAGTAAACTGCCCCAACTGTTTTTAGTTGTGCTCTTCCATCTCTCTGCTCTCACAGGTTTGGTGTGAGCTTCATCCTCAAACTAGTAACAAGATGATTGCTGCAGTTCTGGGTGTTATATCAGATGCAAAAATGCTCAGAGGAAGAAAAACAATTTCCTCTAAAGTCTCTGTTATAATACCCTTAAACTGATTATATCTCTCCTTGATTCCTTTATCTGGAGAAAGACTTGATTTCCCATGAGGCATGTGGCTGAATGAAGGAGGAGTAGGTACGTAAGCAAAACTAGAGGCTGCTATTAATTAGTGCAACCTTTGTGGAAAAGAATTTGGAGATACCTCAAACAGCTAGAAATAGAAATACCATTTGACCCTGCAATAGCATTGTTAGGCATCTACCCAAAAGAGCATAAGACATTCTATTATAAAGACATCTGCACCCGAATGTTTATAGCAGCACAATTCACTATTGCATGGTCATGGAAACAATCCAAGTGGCCATCAATTCATGAGTGGATAACTAAAATGTGGTATATGCTCACAATGGAATATTACTCAATCCTAGGAAATGACAATGAGCTAGCACCATTTATGCTATCCTGGATTAAGCTTAAGCCCGTTATCCAAAGTGAGGCGACACAAGACATGGAAAATGGGCTCCACATCTACTCGCCATCAAATTGGTACTGACTGATTTAAACTTTGGTTTTCAAATGGTGGCAATGCTCACCAGAGATTCAGTGTGGAGGGGGGGGGAACCCAACCTTAGGGATGGGATGAGCATTTTGGAGGGAGAGGGCATAACTCTAACCCTTCTTAGGGAGAGCCAAAGATATACAATGTAACCAAAATGCTAAAAAAAAAAAAAAACACAACTTTTTAACAGGTGGTGGGCAGGCAGGTGTGGGGAGGAGGAAAGGGGTGTATGCTTCCATAACATGTGTGATGCACACCACCAGGGGATTGGACATATCGGGGGGAGGGGCAATATTTGTAACCCTAACAATATTTGTACCTCCATAATATGATGAAATAAAAGAAAAAAAAACAAAGATTACAGGGGAAAAAAAACCTAGAGGCTACTATTTACAGAAAGCAAGAAGAAAGAAAGGGTTGGGTTGGCCATTACACTAGAAGAATGACTAGCACATAGTAGGCTCACAGAAATATTTGTAGAAAGAATACCTCATAGGGTCATTTCGAAAATAATAATACTTTGTAATTTGCATAATGCTTCTATATTTTATTCATTTTTTCTTTATTGTAGTGCTGTAAGGTAGATTTAAATATCTATTATTCTTAATAAATTAGCTAGACTCTTAATCTCTTTGAGAAAACAAGAAAAGTTGCAATCATAGGCTTTAATATTTTCTATCAGAGAATAAGAAAGTGCCAGTGATTCTTTTCTGGTATGACCTACTAATCTTATAAGTATTTATTTTGTTTAAAAACCCTGGCCAGGTGCAGTGGCTCATGCCTGTAATCCTAGCACTTTAAGAGACTGAGGCAGGAGGATCCCTTGAGGCCAAGAGTTCAAGACCAGCCTGGCAACATAGTGAGACCCTATCTCTACAAAAAATAAAAAAAATTAGCTGAGCATGATAGCTCATGCCTGTAGTCTCAGCTACTGGAAGGCTAAGGCAAGAGTATTGCTTGAGCCCAGAAGTTTGAGGTTGCAATAAGCTATGATCACATCGCTGCACTTTAGCCCAGGCAATAGAATGAGACCTTATCTCAACAACAACGAAATCCTGAGGTGTCAATTACAATTATATTATTAGGTCAAGTATAATAACCAACCAGAATTACATTTTCCTTTGGTTATTGTCACAGAGCATGGCAAGAACTTTTAAAGTCTTCAAAGTCTTAGAAGAATCTTTTCTTCCAATGATACTTCCAAGGACAAATTTATATTAGCAGAGAGAACAGAACAAGTTGGTAACAGTTATGAATATTCACACAAGTCTCCTTGTTGCACAGAAACAAGATTGATATTCTTGTGACTGTTCTCAGTTTAATACCTTATCAAATCAGACTATTCAAATTTGTTTTATGATGCAGAAAGCTCACTCTATCTTGTAACTTCAGGAGAGAGGGGGCATCTTTTCATCTCTTTTAGACTCCTTTTGTTAATTGTGAAGACTTGCATTTTTTAAGGCCAGGCTCATTACTTAGCATAAAAAGTGAAAGGCAGGCCTACAACCTCATTTTCGTTTGCAGAAATGGAATAAGGGATGAATAGGATTTTACTTATTAGCAGTGAAAGGAGGAGCATATAGCGTTAACCTTCCACATTCTGATTTTGCAAATGAGGAATGTGCTATTGTCACAAGAGTGGCAAAATTGACAAAAAGATGTCAACAAGCCCAGGTAAAGGTATTTCTTTCATAAGGTAATCAAAGGGTTGGAAACTAAGAGTAGAGAACACTGTAACACTCCTGGCCAGAGGAGCTAGTTTACCTGCTTTCCCAAGTTCTCTACAGAAGGCTGCAGCTCCTGTATCCTAATTAAAAGATTAAAATATGACTACCTACTTCTCCATTCTTTTTCTCTCAGCTGTACTCAGAATTGAACTCTGCAGGCCATTTTACTCATATCTTTGCTGGAACCTTTTCTTCTAGTACCTGCTGAGGTTGAGTAAATTAGGTCAGACTGATATCAAGTTGATAACTAAAAATGTGGTAAGTGATATTATCTAACAATTTTGTTTTTTGAGACAGGGTCATTCTCTGTCACACTGTCTAGAGTGTAGTGGCATCAACATAGCTCACTGCAACCTCAAACTGGTGGGCTCAAATGATCCTCTGGCTCCAACCTCCCGAGTAGCTGGGACTACAGGCATAAAAAAAAATCACACCCAGCTAATTTTTCTATTTTTCATAGAGATGGGGTCTTGCTATGTTGCTCAGGCTGGTCTCAAACTGATAGCCTCAAGGGATCTTCCTACCTAGGCCTCCCAAAGTGCTAGGATCATAGGCATGAGCCACCACACCTGGCCAGTCTTTAACAATTTGGTAGTAAGATTTAAAGAGCAAATAAAGCATAAATAACCAAGGAATTAATTGTTGGTCTCTTAAAAATAGATTAATACTTATTTAAAATATTTGTATATATATTACCAAATATTCTTTTAAGTGCTCTCCTTAAGTTACAATCTTATTCTTTTTATTTCTTCTGAACTTATGAATAGAGTAACCAATAACTGTAATAATTTAGTTTTCAGTTATATATAAAATATTCTAAATTTTAATGAAAAAACAATTTTTTGCATTTGTGAGAAATTTTCATATTCATCTGAGAGAATACCAGCTTTTCTTTTATCTTTAAGAAAATTCTGAGTGGTTTGGAGCAGATTCAGTCAATGGAAAAATACCAGTGAATCTCATTTTGCCAGCCCTACTTCACTCCACATTATACCATTTTAACACTCCTAATTATCTCTTTAAGAGAAATTAACTAAAAACAAAAGCAAGATATTTGTGAGTATTGTAAACTGAAATAAAATCTTAACATCCTCCCCACCCCTCAGAAAAACCTTAAAAACCTGAGTGTCTGGCTACAAAGGGAAGGAAGGTCAGACATGCCTCATTATACCCTCTCCCTTTTGGAGTTTAGATACAATGATTATCCAGCATTAAGGCTAAAATAGAGATCACAAGACAGACCAAATAGACTCTTTGTGACTATAAGATACGAAATTATCAACAGGACCTGAGGGCATGTAGGGAAAAGGTTAAATCATCTGCAGGATGTAAATTTGCTTAACAGATTACTTTATATTGTGGCTTGTGTCTGATTAACAGACTTCCTTATCTTAAAACATTCCAGGCCTTTAGACAATGCTTTATTTCCCTAACCAATTACAAATGAAAGAATCTTTGAACCCACCTATATCCTGTAAGTCCCTAACCCAACATACACCTTTGTCAACAGAAAAAAAGCCAAACTCTGTAAAATAATTTTAAAGAGATTTATTCTAAGCCAAATTTGAGGACCATGACCTGGAGCCACTTCCAAGAAGCCTTGAGCGAGTGGACTAGCTATGGCTGGGTTACAGTTGGGTTTTATACATTTCAGGGAGACAGGGGTTATAGGTAAAGTCATAAATCAATACGTGGGTGGCATACATTGGTTTGGCCCAAAAAGGTGGGCCATCTTGAAGTGGAGGGCTTACAGGTTAGAGGTGGGTTTAAAGAGTCTGGCTTATAATTGCCTAAACACATGAAGCTTTGTCTAAAGGCTTGGAATGTGTCAACATAAGGAGCTGTTATCAGAGATAACCCACTGGACATAGAATTGCTGTGTAAATTGAGGACCTGCAGGATTATCTTGCATACCCTTAGACCTGTTAATGGGTTATAAAGGATGTTTCCAAGAAGGGAGGGGGGCATAAGGCATGTCTGACCTCCCTCCTCCTGGCAGGCAATTTAGTTTTAGGATATTCCTTTGGCCACTAGGGGGTCCATTTAGTCAGCTGGTGGGGGGTGAGCCTTAAAATTTTATTTTAGTTCACACCTTCCATGTGTTGATTTATGATTTTACCTTCAATTCCTGTCTCCTTAAAATGTATTAAACCAAACTGTAACCCAACTGCCTTAGAACCACTTGCTCAAGACTCCTTGGGCATGGCTTCCCTGGCTGTGGTCACACACATTGGCTCAGAATAAACCTTTTTAAATTATTTTTCAGAGTTTGGGGCTTCTCCCTGTTAACAGTTCATTAGTTAGATAAGGTCCACCTGTGAGTAAGAGAAAACTCAAAATAACAATGGCTTCCATAAAACAAATCTCTCTGTCACATTAAAGAAGTCTGGGGATAAGTGGTCCAAGGCTGGGGAGATGTTCCATGTGTTAGGGACTTACGCACTTTTAATCTTCTTTTCTCTGCCATCCTCAGCCCATGGGTTCTATCCTGTGATTTAATACAGCTGTTCAAACTTCACTCAACACATCTTTATTCCAGCTGCTGGGGATGAAGGCCAAAGGAGGGCGCAGAAAGCTACAGAGGGAACATTGTTCCAGTAACTATGCATCTGGTATTGAAGCAAAAAAGTACCAGACAAGTTAAGCAGGCAAAGAAAACTTTATTCAAGACTATTGTAATAGAGGAGAGAGGATGGACTCAACTCCACTGAAATAAGGGGCTGGAGAGTCTTTAAGAGCTTGAGTGAGAGTAATGGTAGGTTACTTATGTTTGCTGATTAGTCTCACAGAAGAAAAATAAATTCTGTTCTATTTCAATAACAGGAGATGGTATGACAAGGCACTCACTGAAGTTAGGCTTCTGCCTTCTGCCCTCTCAGGAAGACTGGGAGGTTATGCTACTATCTTCCTACAGAGTTTACATTTCAAAGAGATGGTTCCCAGGTTCTTAAGAAAGACATTCCTGGGGTCATAAAATTGGTTAAAGGCTTTTGAGGAGACTTATATACATTTCAAAGGGGGCAGAAAAAGAATTTGCAATGACAAGTTTTTGGTTTCTTTTTTTAAAGTAAATTCTCTAGGAAAAGAAAGGTCAGGGGCACATAGGAAGAAATCTGTCTAAAGTTTAGTCAAGCTGAAAAGAAGTTAAGGCTGTATTGATCACCAGTTAAAAGTCAAGATGCTATACTTAGGAAGAATGGGAGAATGGAAATTGAAGGACAACTGATTTGTCCCAGTTTCCTTTTTATCTCCCAGTGCTTTCTAGAAAGACTATGTAACTGCCTCCCGCATTGAACAAATTTCAATGACCCCTATGTAATCCTCTCCCGTAACTACTTGAACTTTTGAGCTGTTTCTTAAATATGACATAGATGTTCAGTGTTTGAAAAATAGTTCACTTCATAATAGTATTAAGAAATTCCATTTATGAGTATTGCTGTGATAGTGTAACTGACTGCCCCTGTGAACAAATTTCAATGACCCCTATATTCTTTTCCCTTAACTGACTACTTGAACTTCTGAATTGCTTCCCAGAAATGGTAGATTTTCTGCAAGACAAAGGAGCTAAGATTCTGAAGGCAGACTGCTTGGCCAAGTTTCACCATCCCCCACATCTTGCCCCTAATGTTGTGGTTCCCAACTCCAAGCCACACAGACCAGTACCAGCCCCTTGCTTATTAGGAACTGGGCTGCAGAGCAGGAGGTGAATGGCGGGAGAGTAAGCCAACCTTTTATCTGTATTTACAGCTGTTCCCCATCACTTGCATCATCACCTGAGCTGTGCCTCCTGTCAGATCAGCAGCAGCATTAGATTCTCATAGGAGCTTAAAGCCTACTGTAAAGTGGGCATGGAAAGGATCTAGGTTGTGTCCTCTTTATGGGAATCTAATACTTGATGATCTGAGGTGGAGCTGAGGCAGTGATGCTAATGTGGGGGGCACAGCTGCAAATACAGATTATCATTAGCAGAGAAGTTTGGGCACACAATCAATGTAATGCTCTTGAATCATCCCAAAACCGTCACCTCCCCCAACCTCCACCCCATACATGGAAAAATTGTCTTCCATGAAACTGGTCCCTGGTGCCAAAAAGCTGACCTAATGCATATAGCTGACCTAATGCATATAGCTGACCTAATGCATATAGCTCCTTGTGAAATATACCACAGCCTGCCTGAAAGCACATGACCTCTCCTTTAAAAGCCCTTGATCTCCCTTAGATAGGGAGACAGATTTGAGGCCACTTCTCCCATTCTCCTGAAAAGATGTCTATCATATTAAAAATTCCTTTTGTCCTTGGCAATCCTCATGACCTCAAAAATTGGATCTTTGTGCAATGAGCAATTGGGCATTGACTGAAACTCCCTTGTGGTTTGAACAACTACAAAAGTTACTATAGCCTAGCCCTGTAGAATAATTTGAAGTCCGGTAATATGATGCCTCCAGATTAAGGTTTGGTTTTGTTTTGAGACGGAGTCTCACTCTGTTGCCCGGGCTAGAGTGCCATGGTGTCAACCTAGCTCACAGCAACCTCAAACTCCTGGGCTCAAGCGATACTCCTGCCTCAGCCTCCTGGGTAGCTAGGACTTAGGTGAGTACCACCGTGCCCAGCTATTTTTTTTCTATTTTTAGTAGTTCCTTGGCTAATTATTTCTATTTTTAGTAGAGACGGGGTCTCGTTCTTGCCCAGCTTGCTCTTATTCAGGCTGGTCAGATTCTTGATCTTGCTCAGATTCTTCCTACTCAGGCTGGTCTTGAACTCCTGACCACAAGTGATCCTCCTGCTTCAGCCTCCCAGAGTGGTAGGATTACAGGGGGTGAGCCACCATGCGGGGCCTTCTTTATTTATTTTTATTTTTTGCTTAAGATTGCTTTTGCTATTCTGGCTCTTTTCTGGTACCAAACAAAGCATAGAATTTTTTCTTCTAGATCTGAGAAATATGCTGGTATTTTAATGGGGATTGTGTTGAACCCGTGAATCACTTTGGGCAGTATGAACATTTTAACAATGTCAGTTCTACCAATTAATGAGCATGGGATATTTTTCCATTTGTTTGTGTCATCTGTGATTTTTTTCATCAGTGTTTTATAATTCTCCCTGTAGAGATCTGTCACCTCCCTGGTTAAGTGTATTCCCTGGTATTTTATTTTCTTTGCAGCTATTATAAATGGTATTGGGTTCTTGATTTGACTCTCAGCTTGACTGTTGTTAGCATCTAGACATACTACTGATTTTTGTACATTGATTTCATAACATGAGAATTTACTAAATTTATCAATTCTAGGAGTCTTTTGTTTGATTCTTTAGGGTTTTTGAGACACAAGATAGTATCATCAGCAAAAAACCATAGTTTGACCTCCTGTTTACTAATTTGGTACTCTTTATTGTTTTCTCCTGCTCTATTGCTCTAGCTAGGACTTCCATTACTATGTTGAAAAGAAGAGGTGACAGTGGGAACCCTTGTCTTGTTCCAGCTCTTAGGGTGAATGCTTTCAACTTTCCCCCATTCAGTATGATGTTGGCTGTGGGTCTGTCATAAATGGCTTTTGTGATTTTTGAGGTGTGGTCCTTTATGCTTAGTTTGTTGAGGGTTTTTATCATGGAAGGGTGTTGGATTTTATCAAATGCTTTTTCTGCATCTATTGAGATGATCATATGGTCTTAGTTTTTGTTTCTGTTTATGTGGTGAATCATGTTTATTGATTTGCATATGTTAAACCATCCCTGCATCTCTGGGATGAAACCTACTTGATCATGGTGAATTATCTTTTGATATGCCATTGAATTCAGTTTGCTAGTATATTGTTGAGGATTTTTGCATCTATGTTCATAAGGTATAGGAGTATGTAGTTTTCCAAAACAGCATAGTACTAGTATAAAAGTAGAGACATAGAACAATGGAATAGAATAGAAAACCCAGATATAAAACAATCTACCTACAGTCAACTGATCTTTGACAAACCAGGAAACATACACTAGGGAAAAAAATCCCTATGCAATAAATGGTGCTGGAGGTGGGTGGGAGGGGGGAGGAGGGTCTGGGTGTACACTTACATAATGTGTGCGATGTGTACCACCTGGAGGATGGAAACGCTTGAAGCTCTGACTTGGCAGGGGAGTGGGGGGGTTGCACAGGCAATGTATGTAACCTTAACAATATTTGTACCCCCATAATATGATGAAATAAAAAAATGATGCTGGGAAAACTGGATACCCACATGCGGAAGAATGAAACAGGACCCCAATCTCTCACCATATACAAAAACTAATTAAAGATGGATGAAAGACTTAAATGTAAGGCATGAAACCATAAAGATTCTAGAAGAAAATGTAGGAAATAACTCTTGTAGACATCAGCCTATGCAAAGAATTTATGACTAAGACCGCAAAGGCAAATACAACAACAAAAATAAATTGACTTAAATTAAAAAGCTTCTGCACAGCAAACAAAATAATCAACAGAGTTTAATAGACAACCTACAGAATGGGAGAAAATATTTGCAACCTATACATCTGATAAAGGGCTAATATCTAGAATCTACAAAGAACTTAAATCAGCATGAAAAAAAACAATCCCATTAAAAAGTGGGAAAAAGACATGCACAGGAGTTTTTCAAAAGAAGATAAACAAATGGCCAACAAATATATGAAAAAATGCTCAAGATCACTAATCATCAGGGAAATGCAAATTAAAACCATAATGAGACACCACCTTATCCCTGTTAGAATGGATGTTATTAAAAAGTCCAAAAACAATAGATGCTGGTATGGATGCAGAGAGACAGGAATGCTTCTACACTGTTGGTGGGATTGCAAATTAGTACAACATTTATGGAAAATAGTATGGAGATTCCTCAAATAATAAATGTAGACTTACCGAGTGGTTGGAATGCTAGATGAAATGTATCTACCCAAAGGTAAAGAAGTCATTTTATTAAAAGACACCTGTACTTGAATGTTTATGACAGTACAATTCACAATTGCAAAAATGTGGAATCATCCTATGTGCCCATCATTCATAACTAGATAAAGAAAATGTGGTGTGTATATATACATACTATGGAGTACCACTCAGCTATAAAAAGGAATGGAAGTCTTTTGCAGCAACTTGGGTAGAACTGGAGACCATTATCCTTTGTGAAGTATCTCAGGAATGGAAAAACAAACATCACACGTACTCTCTAATAATTGGGAGATAAGCACTGGGCACATGGCACAAAGAGATGTAAAAGATATTGGAAACCAAGAAAGGGGGTAGGGTGGGATGGGGTAAAGGGTAAAAACTTACCTATCAGGTACAATGAACACTATTCTAGTGATGAGCACACTAAAAGCCCAGACTTAAGCCTTATACAAGGTATCTATGTAACAAAAAAATGTGTACCCCTTAATATTTTGAAACTTAAAAAAAAACCATAAAGTGCAGTAATGTTTAATTCAAAATTTATTTATTTATTTATTTTTTGAGACAGAGTCTCACTTTATTGCCCAGGCTAGAGTGAGTGCTGTGGCATCAGCCTAGCTCACAGCAACCTCAAACTCCTGGGCTCAAGCAATCCTGCTGCCTCAGCCTCCCAAGTAGCTGGGACTACAGGCATGCGCCACCATGCCCGGCTAATTTTTTCTATATATATTAGTTGGCCAATTAATTTCTTTCTATTTATAGTAGAGATGGGGTCTCGCTCTTGCTCAGGCTGGTCTAGAACTCCTGAGCTCAAACGATCCGCCCACCTTGGCCTCCCACAAAATTTATTTTTAATGGAGAATTTCATATACTACTATTGCTTATGTTATAAAAACTTGGTGTGGGAGGTCCTTCCAGGTTCTAAAATACATTCTGTAAAGTTGACTTGTATTCATAATGTGAAAGTTTTGTTAACTGACCTTTACTTATGTGAGACTTTCTCCTTTCTTTATATAGACATACTGAGTTTTGACCACAGCATGAAAAATACTTGTGGCTTATAACCTGCTGAGTTTCTCCCCCCACCAGAATTGTATGTTTCCCAAGAGTCTCTGGTGTTTGTCCCTAAATTTGATTATACTAGCTTTACTTATTGCAATTCCATGAGAAAATTATGTGTCCCAATAAATATGAATATGAATTGAACTTTTTCTGTGAAAGTTAATTCCAATGATTTGCAAAGAATCAACATATGTGACTTCCTAAAAAAAAAACAAAACAAAACCTGCTGCAAATTTAGCTGGGGGTAAAATATCTGTGAAAGTCTTGGAAGAAAAGTAAAATATTCAGAGGGATGCTGCAGTTAGATTTCATCACAAATTTTTTTTTTCTACTTTAAAACTAAAACTGGGTCTGGAGACAGTGTTTTAGGGAAAGTGATATTTATACATGAAAAATGGCATGGACCTTCCAATCATAGACCTACTCAAGGAAAGGCCTTGGGCCTATATGAAAGGGTTAATATGTGTAACCTTAACATTTGTACCCCCAATAATATGCTGAAATAAAAATAAACAAATAAATGTTTATATATTTTAAGTTAAAATGTTTATGGTACTTTTTCCCATTCTTCACATGACCCAATTTTTTCAGTTAAATCTACCAATTATGTTCTCAATCAATGTAGATGAGGAAAAAACCTACTTGACTCTCAAGTGTCAAGTAGGATGGATACTGACATCTTAAGGGATTTGTCCATTGCATCAGAGGTGGCTGAGAACATAGAGACTTATTTCATTCTCTTTCCATTTTAGTCTAAACAAATGTTTCCCTAATTCTAAATGAGATAGCTTTCATACCTCACAGACAAAATTAGGCAAAATTGGATACAAAACAAGGTTTTTTTTTTTGTTTGTTTGTTTGTTTTTTTTAACAGAGTCTCGCTTTGTTGCCTAGGCTAGAGTGAGTGCCGTGGCGTCAGCCTAGCTCACAGCAACCTCAAACTCCTGAGCTCGAGCAATCCTGCTGCCTCAGCCTCCCGAGTAGCTGGGACTACAGGCATGCGCCACCATGCCCGGCTAATTTTTTTTCTTTTTATATATATATATTAGTTGGCCAATTAATTTCTTTCTATTTTTATAGTAGAGATGGGGTCTCGCTCAGGCTGGTTTTGAACTCCTGACCTTGAGCAATCCGCCCGCCTCGGCCTCCCAGAGTGCTAGGATTACAGGCGTGAGCCACCGCGTCCGGCCCCAACAAAACGAGGTTTTAACTTTAATGTTGGAATTTCTTTTTTATAAATTATAGTTTTAGATTTTGTCTTTTATGGATGGTGACCATGACTTTAGCATCCAAAGTCGACACAATGTGACCTTTATTTTTCACCCACAAGACTGATAAAAGCTAAGTCACTTTAAGTAGCACTGATAAAATACTTGCCTGTAAAAACACTTTAATATGAAAATATTGTAGAAGATGTTAGTATTTATTGAAAGCAATAGACTGTCATTTAAGTGGCTTATAGTTGGATTCTTCCTAAATTAGAGTGTCTCATTATATAAAAGCTGTCATAAATTGTTGTTATTATTATTATTTTTTTTTTGAGACAGAGTCTCACTTTATTGCCCAGGCTAGAGTGAGTGCCGTGGCGTCAGCCTAGCTCACAGCAACCTCAAACTCCTGGGCTCAAGCAATCCTGCTGCCTCAGCCTCCCAAGTAGCTGGGACTACAGGCATGCGCCACCATGCCCGGCTAATTTTTTCTATATATATTTTAGTTGGCCAATTAATTTCTATTTATAGTAGAGATGGGGTCTCACTCTTGCTCAGGCTGGTCTCTGAACTCCTGAGCTCAAACGATCCACCCACCTCGGCCTCCCAGAGAGCTAGGATTACAGGCTTGAGCCACCGCACCCGGCCAAATTGTTATTATTTTTAAGGATTTTTTAGTTAGCCTCTTTTGAGTTTAAATAACAGAAATCCAGGTATAGCACTGAAAATAGATTATAATTAAATAGGTAGAGTGTAGGAAAATCCAAAAATCGAGCCCTAGAGTACTTGGAACCAATTCTAAAAATCAGCTACTCTACAGAGAAAGTTCTGGATTTAGACTGCCTGTGTTCACATCCTGAATCAGCAATTTGTGTAAAATTAAACAAGTTAATCTTTATCAATCTTGATTTCTTCATCTGTAAGATTAGGAACATAATAGCATCTATAATTTAGGGCATTTGTGATTAAATAAGGTATGCAGATAAGCACTATCACAGTGTCTTGCACTTAGCAAGTTTTCAATAAATATTTCTCGGCATTGTTGTGATTGTTGTCCGATTAGCCTGATTAATTATGGAGTTTTGAACTCCAGTCTCTGCCATCTTCTTGTGCTTTATCTTAGTTTCTGTCCCTTGTGGTTGCACCTTGCTTTCCAAGGCTCCAGTTCTCTCTCATGGTAACCTTTTGGCTTTGTCCCCTCTTATCACTGTCCAGTCTCTTGTATACAGATTGGATCAGAAGAGGAATCTACTGTATTCTCCTTATGGTGTATTCCAGCTACTAAATGAAGAAAGAATGACAGGATTGAAATATCAACATTTTGTAAATGCTTAATGAAATGATATTTGCAGTAGTTAGCAAACTATGGCCATTGGGCTACATCCGGCTTGCTTGATTTTATAAAGTTTTACTGAAACTCAAAAAAAATGAATCTACTAACTTGATTCAAGTACACCCTTGATATAGTTAGACATGACTTCCCAGGTAGTTAATAGCTGTAAGTGGGTAAGGTAGTTTCTTCAGAAGAGGTTAAAGGAATAGCAAACAGCATTTAAAAGTACACCTCTGTTGAATTTATGTTCTATCTTATTCCATTCTCTCAATTTTGGTGTTCAGTTTTTCTGTCTTAATATAAGTTGTCTGTTCTGTTAATCAAATTAAGACAGTACTTCAGGGAGATTTAAAACATATGTCCAAACTAATCACCCTTACTTTTTTTGGTTATATATATTTATTACAAAAGCCAAAATAACATCTAACTCAAACAAGTCACCCTTGATTTTTGAAACCACAGAATTATTATTATATTTATTTATTAGTTATTTTTATTTTAGAATATTACACGGATACAAACGCTTTGGTCATATAAATTGCCTTTGCACCTCCCAAGTCAAAGCTACAATCTCATCTCCCATTAGGTGTGAATTTACCTATGCCTTCCTCCCCCTCCCACCTGCCTGATCCCCAGTGAATGTTACTTCCATATGTGCAAATTAATGTTGATTGATTAGTATCCACTTAATAGTGAATACATTTTTTCATTCTTGTGATACTTCACTTAGAAGAATGGGCTCCAGTTCTATCCAGGTTAATATAAGAGTTATTAGTTCACCAAGTTTTTAATGGCTGAGAGTACTCCATGGTATATATATATACCACATTTTATTAATCCACTCATGGATTGATGGGCACCTGAGTTGTTTCCACATCTTTGCAGTTGTGAATTGTGCTGCTATAAACATTTGAGTGCAGATATATTTTTTTATAGAATGTCTTTTTTTCCTTTGGGTAGATAC
>VSMD01035313.1:0-38514 GCA_008750895.1 Mirza zaza
AAAATTCTACTTTTGTCATTTTGGTTGAGGAAAAGGTGGCTCAGAAAGGTCAAGAACTTGCCCAAGAACACACAGCTATAGAGTAGAGACTAAAGCCCAGGGCTTTGTGGCTCCAAAAGCCTATGTTTTTCCCACCATGTGCAGCATGATTCAAATCACAGGACAAAGAGTTGGATTGAGATTTCTCCAAACAATATACACAAATGACTAATCAGCTCATGAAAAGATGCTCAAAGTCACTCACTATTAGGGAAATGCAAATCAAAACCCCAAGATAGCACTTCACACTCATTGGGAGGGTTATTATTAATATGTTAAAAGCAAACAAAAGCATCCCAGAAAATAACAAGCATTGGTGAGGATGTGAAGAAATCCTCCTGTGCATTGCTGGTGGGAATGGCAAATGGCACAGAAATTCCACAAAAAATTAAACATAGAATTACCACAGGGGCTGGGCACAGTGGCTCACACCTGTAATCCTAGCTCTCTGGGAGGCTGAGGCAGGGGGATCGCTCAAGGTCAGGAGTTCGAAACCAGCCTGAGCAAGAGGAGACCCCGTCTCTACTATAAATAGAAAGAAATTAATTGGCCAACTAAAAATATATAGAAAAAATTAGCCAGGCATGGTGGTGGATGCCTGTAGTCCCAGCTACTCGGGAGGCTGAGGCAGGAGGATCGCTTGAGCCCAGGAGTTGGAGGTTGCTGTGAGCTAGGCTGACGCCACGGCACTCACTCTAGCCTGGGCAACAAAGTGAGACTCTGTCTCAAAAAAAAAAAAAAAAAAAAGAATTACCATAGGATCCGACAATTCCACTTCTGGGTATACACCCCAAAGAAGTGAAAGCAGGGACTTGAACAGGTATTTTTAGATAAATCATATTCACAGCAGTATTCTTTGCAACAGCCAAAAGGTGAAAGCAGCCCAAGTGTCCATCAGTGGATGCCTGGATAAACAGTGTGGTGTGTGCAATGAAATCATATTCAGCCTAAAAGGAGGAAGGGAAATTCTGACACATGCTATAGCGCACATGAACCTCGAAGATACCTTGCTAAGTAAAATAAGCCAGGCACAAAGAGCAAATGTTGCATGATTCTGCTTTTGAAAGGAACGTAGAATAGTTAGATTCATAGAGATGGAAAACAGAGTGGTGGTTGCCAGGGACAGGGTGGAATTAGTGTTAGATGGAGGCAGTTTTAGTTGGGGAAGATGAAAATGTTCAGCATGGATGGTGATGATGATCGCATAACACTGTGAATATGGTTAATACCACCAAAGCTTACACTTAAAATCGTTAACTATGTTATATATATATTTACCATCAAAAAAAAAAAAAAAAGCTCAAAATGCACACACACACACACACACACACACAGAACTAAGCAGCTCCAGACCATGCTGTTCAGAGACTACAGTTCTTGACAATGGATCTGAGGTTCAAAATGAGGGTTCCCAAGCTCTACCCAGGAGGTCTAGAAGAGAGCCCAGCAGGGCTGTACGTTTTTAGCACGCTGCACAGGTAACTGCGATGCATGTGTTTCATGGGCAGACAACATGTATTTGAGGTAGACCCATTTTACAATAGAGAACATTTAAACTGCCCAACATTTCAGACCTAGTAATTGCTAATGACTAGATCTGGAATTTGCTCCCTGGGCAAGCTGATTTCTGAGTCTGCTCTTTGAAGCTCTGCCACGGGCAGCCGAATGGTACATGTTTAAGCCTCATGACTTTTACTAGGGCATCTTCTGGTGCCCAGAATAAAAGATATAGCTCCTGGCAAGCTGGGAAAGAATTTTGGTAAGTGCTGCTGCAGATCAATGGTTTTTAAACTGGAGTGATTTCTCCCTCTGCTGCCCTGCTAACCCATGGACATTTGGCAAAGTCTGGAGACGTTTTTGTTTTTCACATTTGGGGGTGTTGCTACTTGCATCTGGTAAGTGGAGGCCAGGCATGCCACTAAAAAGCCTAAACAGAGCACAGGGTAGCCCCACCCCCGCCCAACACACAACAAAGAATTATCTGGCTCAAAAGATCAATAGTGCCAAGGTTGAGAAACTTTGGTGTAGCTTATATATGTAGACCTTTTTTTTTTTTTTTTAAATGAAATTCCTTTTAAATTTCTTTCAGTAGTTGAACTATGCTTCTTGAAATTTAACTCCCTGAAACTGAGATGGGTGGGAACTGCAGATGATTTGACTTTGACCTTCAGAGAATGTTGGTATTGTTTCTGAAAGCCCCTGCATTTTGCCAGCGATGTCTATTCAAAGCATGCTGCTGTATCATTTAACTTTTTCTTAATCCAGTTGTTGTTTTTAGGCTCTTTACCCGGAGAGAACATGTAACTTGGGCAAAAGATCAAGTGTCAATTTCTGCATGTCGATATGTAAAATCTTAGGGGTCTACAACCTTGTGTGTATATCATGGGGTCTTCAAAATATACTATTTCATTTTGACCTGGCATGTTCTTTTCTGAGATTTTAAATTTGCTTTTGGAGGTTAATTCCGATCTAATGATGACTTTATAATACTTGCGATGCACGACAGCCTGTGTGCTGATGGTCTCCCCTTCCTCTCCCAGGCCCTCGGAATTTACTGCAGAATGCAAATTTTCATCACTGAAGTTGAACTCATTCATTCAAATGAATCTGATTTAAAAAAAAAAAAAAGAGAGAGAGAGACTTCTACTTCTCCATGTAGTCAGGAGGTTGACTGGATATTGATCAGCAACTGTCATCTGAGCTCCCTCTGGAGAGAGAATCAAAACTCTTCCCATGAAGTTGAACCGCAGATGGGGGAGGAATAGACCTAGCAACCCAAACTCTTCCCCTCTTGGTCAGCAATATCCCTGACCCATCTCGACAGGACTAACAGAGGAACGTCCAGGAATCATATGCATCCTGATGTGATGTAAAAGCACAAGCAACCCCGCCCCCGAAGGACTCTTGCCAAAATAAAATTTAACCAGAATTTAATAAAGTCCTAGATTTAACGATCTGCCTACAGAAAATTACAAAGATAGAGGAACAAATAAAATGATATCATGAGAAAACAGTCAGGCAGATTCAGAATGTGGGAAAGCCACCAAGTGCAATGGATCTTGTTTGTATCCTGATTACCAAAAACCAAGTGCAAAGAGATGTTTGAGACGAGAAGGAAAATTTGAACATGGACTGGGTATTAGATGATCTTAAGGAATCATTGTTAATTTTGTCAGCTATGATAATGGTGACACAGATTTTATATATATATATGTGTGTGTGTGTGCGCGTGTGTTAAGCACATGCGTGCTAGCAACAATGTTTTCCAGACATGAGATCCCACTGTATGACATCAGATGTTTAAGATTAACTATTTTTTCCAACTGGGACACAACTAGACCTCTCCTTCGCTCTTGGCAGTGATGTTTGAGGATGGGTTCTCTTTCAGTCATGAGCTGCCAAATGCAGTGGTTGATGGTTGTCCAACACAAAGATGACAGGAAGATTTAAACGCTCACAGCATAAAGCACCTTTGCAGAGGGTAAAGCAGTATTTTGATGCATTAACTGACTTAGCAATAGCTAGAAGCAAAATTCAGGCGGTGCATGATGAAGGGAGACATAGTGTCAAAATGTTATTAGGGAGCGTGATGAACTTGCTTTGGCCGAATTGTGTGAATGGGCACCGAGAATCCCTGAAACATGCTAAAGAGCATCGTGCAGACCTATGTTTCTATCAAAGAGTTTCAGCTGGGGAAAATGGCACATTTTGCTTACAGATCTTTTGGCCAGTAAAACGTGACAAATAGAACTCAACCAATCAGGGAATCACTCGATATTTAATGATTTTCAATTTAATAACTTCATTTATCGATATAAAGGCGTCACTGATATATTTTTTTTAAAGAATTCTTTTGCTGGATTCATGCCTAAATAGCTTTAAAAGTACGAATAAGGTCATTTTCATTCTCATTGGGGTTAAAACTACACGGAGAACTCCTGCAGCCTACACTGTGACAACTTCCAGCTTTGGATGTTCGTCCATGCCATTGTCCTAAAGGCATCAAGAGAGAAACTGATTGGCCTAAATTGGACAAACCCGGTCAACTGGGGGATTGATATACTAAAGCTTCAGTATATTAACACATCTGTTGAAAGGCAAGCAAAAGCAAGGAATCATGTGAATTATTGTCCCTTAATAGTTTCGAACCATGGCTATGTCCAGTTTTCCTACTCGACTGAAAGCTCTTGGGAGTGAGTCAACTTGTGATTTCATGTCAAAATAGACAAAACAATAGCATGTCTTTTTTTTTTGTTTGTTTTTAGTCAGCCAGAAATCTTGTTTGGAGATTCCTGACCACGTGAGCTCTAGCCACCACCTGTCACAAGTATGGTATTTTTATTTATCGCTTTTTAAAAAAATACAGTACAAGAGAGAAGAGCTGTGGATAGCTGGAGAGAGCTCAGTGATAGTCGTGGCTTGGCAAAGCATCCACTTCAATGCTCTCAATTGCATTTTCATGATTTGGTAGGGTTGCAGCTAGAAGGGAGGACATTGATTCAAGGTGGATTTTCATGCTTTTTTTTTCTGCTCAAGCCCAGCCAATGGCCATGAGATGCCCCCATCAATGACAGCGACCCTCGCCGCAGAAACGCAGTGGGGAGGGGCCCCTCCTCTGTGTAAGTTTCATTGTCGGTCACGGCGATGCACCACCCCTCTCTGGCTGAGCTTGTCTTTCCTTCTCCCCTCTGGCATCAGAGTTGGCCAGGTGAGCTTCCCAGGCTGGTGAAATAAAATAAGAGGGGATGTGTCCCTTCTGGCTGGAAGCTCAAAAGTCTGTGTGAGGTTTGGCCACGTCGTCCTTTCTTTCTCTTGTGGGATGGGCGATGTTTTAGGGAGAGACTGACCCCTTAGCTTGGGTTCCAGCGCGAAGATGCTGCAAAGCAGAGCTACAAACAACCCGTGCTGGGCAGGTAACATGAAGGAATGGTACACCCTGTCTTTACAAGCCACTGAGATGAAAGAGATTTCTTTTTTTTTTTTGAGACAGAGTCTCACTTTGTCACCCAGGCTAGAGTGAGTGCTGTGGCATCAGCCTAGCTCACAGCAACCTCAAACTCCTGGGCTCAAGCGATCCCCCTGCCTCAGCCTCCCGAGTAGCTGGGACTACAGGCATGCGCCACCATGCCCGGCTAATTTTTTCTATATATTTTTAGTTGTCCAGCTGATTTCTTTCTATTTTTAGTAGAGACGGGGGAGTCTTGCTCAGGCTGGTTTTGAACTCCTGACCTGGAGCAATCCACCCGCCTCGGCCTCCCAGAGTGCTAGGGTTACAGGCGTGAACCACCATGCCCGGCCTTGAAAGGGATTTCAGTTTGTCTGTTTGCTGCTGCTGCTGCTTTGTTTTCCTACAGCATAACCTACACTCTGGAGAGCACATCCAATTCAGGGGAGGGGAAGGGTGGAGAGAGGAAGTAGGCGTCATTTGAAAAAGCCTCTGATGATTCTTATGGGCTTTTCCACTTCCTTCTAGGTGAAGACTATTCCATCAAAGCAACGCTCTCTCCCTGCAAACTGTTAGTATGAGCATTGTGGGCTTACACTCGTATCGAGCTCTGACAATACTGTTCAGCCACTTATTTACTTCTAAGCTGGAAACCTATCTATCTTCCAATATACCGAAGACATAATTACTTATGATAAACAAACCTGATTCCTGGAGTTTTGCTTCCCTTTCTTTCCTCTTTTACATTTTTCTCATCTTGGGATGCAGTGAACTGCCTTTGGGAGCCTAAGATCATTTTCAGGCTTTACGTTCTTACAACCTAGTTGAACTGCTCAGCTATGAAAACAAAGAAAACCACACAAGGAAGGGAAATAACATATTCTGAGCTCCTATTAAGTTCCAGGCCCTCACGTTCGGATGCTATAGCATATTACAATTGCCATCACTTAGCGAAAGAGGAAATCGAGACTCAGGAAGTTTAAGGACCTTGCCCACAGCCCATCACGTGCAAAGTGGAAGAACAAGGACACAAACACAAAGGCCAGTTTAAATATCCATCACCCCCAAACACCCTCCGCAAGATAATTTACCTCCATTTGCATATCATCCTTTTCAAAGGATTTAATCCAAAGCATTCCTCTTTAGGCATGGGTTTCTCTTTCATCTCTTTGTAGTCCTTATTTTCTGAGTCTTTCAAATTTGGCTCAGTACCAGGCAGAATATGCTAAGTGTGTGTTGCAGTAACAAACACGCTCCCAGATATCAGTGGCCTAACAGAAGGAGCTTTTGAAGGCCACTCATACTACATGTCCGGCATGGGTCAGCAGCCTCTCAAGCTCCTAGTCCCCTGGGAACCGGTCTGATCCACCTTGCCCCGTGATTCCACGGTGGCCAATGTGGGGAAAAGAAATCAGCGAATCATGTGCACAGGCTTTTAAAGCTTCAGGCTGGAAATGAAGGGAGAACTGGCTATTCATTAACATTTAAAAAAAAAAATGTTGTGGCACAGTCCATATCAAATGGTGTTTCATCATGATATAAATAAAACATCTTTTATTCAAAAATACACAGCAGCTGCTGTGTCAAGACACCCCCAATGCTCTTGGGTCAAAGTGTAACAGATGACAGTGCCATCTAACCCATTCGGGGGTGTGTTTTGCAGCACAGCTTAGATTTTTCAAATCTTTTCTGCTTGCAGAGTTGCATACGTGAAGCTCTTTTCTATCCAGGCTAAAAGGGAGTATTTGATAGGCAGGACTGAAATTTCTGTTTTATATTGATCAGTGGATTCTCATTTCAAGACCTTCTTCCACACCATGGTCTCAGAACATCGTCTGTTTGTAAACAGGTTCACAGTTTGGCCAGTTCAGGTAAATGAGGGAAATAGGCACACATTATAAATTATCTCATTAAAAATTAAAGCCGGATACAATTGTATACATTTCACTAAATTACCTTCCTAGGCTTTGCAAATATTCTGAGGGCAGCTAATCTCTCCATTTTAATTAGATTGCACATCTTTTCCAAAGGCTACTGTCCTCGTGTTTTAATATAAAAAGACTGCTCCCATTTAAGGCAGAGATCTGGAGAGCTGAGAATTAACATTCACTGTTAACCTTCTCTTAAGGGGAATAGTTTAACTCCAAGTGAGGAAGACCCTCCATAGTTGAGCCACATTTATAATTTTTTAAGATAGAGTACTAGCAAAAGATACCCTGGAATGTCTGAGATGCGATTTACCCAAAATTACAATACCCACCCTTTTCCCATCGCCCTTCCTTGGTTCATTTTTCTCCTTAGCATTTATCCACACTCAACATATTCTATATTTTGCTTATTTTTCCATGGTGTCTACCCCACATCAATTCATGGATTTTTTTTTTTTTCTGGTTCACTGCTTTATCTTCAAGGCTGAATAATGTGCCTGGCATAGAATAGGTGCTCAATAAATATTTGCTGGCTGGATCAATGATTCAATTTCCAAAGGTGTCACAATCAAGGAATATCTGTTAAACATGAACTCTTCAAGGATAGTATCTTGGTCTTGGTGTAAGCCAAGTAACTAACACTCAGTAAGTATTAGCTAACCAAGGCAGTATCAGAGGTTGTACAGGTTAATTGGGATAGTGAGTAGGAAGACAGTGTACCTGCCACTAGCACGTGTCTTCTTGCAATAGTGGAAGTTGGGTGATGTATGGCAAACTTTGCCAACTGTGCATTGGCCATGCTGAGTAGCTTTTCCTGACTTTTCGGCTGAGGTCTGCCTTTCTTTTTTTTATTTCAGCATATTATGAGGGTACAAATGTTAAGGTTATGTATATTGCCTTTCCCCCCTCCCCCCTTGGGTCAGAGCTTCAAGCATGTCCATCCCCCAGACAGAGTGCATCACACTCATTATGTATGTATATGCCCATCCCCTCCTCCCCCCTTCCCACCTGCCTGATGCCCGATAAATATTATTCCTATATGTCCACTTAGGTGTTGATCAGTTAATACCAATTTGCTGGTGAGTACATGTGGTGCTTGTTTTTCCATTCTTGAGATACTTCACTTAGTAGGATGGGTTCCAGCTCTATCCAGGAAAATGCAACAGGTGCTAGATCACTGTTGTTTCTTAGAGCTGAGTAGTACCCCATGGTATACATGTGCCACATTTTATTAATCCACTCATGTATTGATGGGCACTTGGATTATTTCCACAACTTTGCCATTGTGAATTGTGCTACTATAAACATTAGAGTGCAGGTGTCTTTTTAATAAAGTCTCTTTTGTTCTTTTGGGTAGATGCCCAGTACTGGGATTGCTGGATCAAATGGTAGATCTACTTGTATCGCTCTAAGGTATCTCCATATTGCTTTCCACAGAGGCTGAACTAGTTTGCAGTCCCACCAGCAATGTAGGAGCAAGAAATCCGAGGTCTTTCACTCCTGTGTTTGCACAGGTGCTTAGGCAAAGCTGGAGCACTGTCTTTCTGCTTCATCATTTGGCTGACTACTGTTTCTTTCTCCAAACTCCAGCTTAGACATCACTCTCTATAACTCAAGCAAGTTAAAAAAATTTTGCTGAATGTATTAATTAAATCATCAGTCTTATTCAGACCCCAGATCCTTGAATTATCTTTAACATATTTCTGTCTCTCACTCCTTATTTAGACACAATGGCAAATCTTGTCAAATCACTTCAAAATATATTGAGAGCCTGGGCCTCATCTTCCAAGCTCCATGTCCACCGTCACTGCTTGACAGAGCTGTCGCAATAACTTCCAAAATGCATGTCTCAACTCAGCCATTGCCTACTACAATGCATGCCTAACTCAACAGCAGAGTGATTCTGTCAAAAGATGAGTTGGACCTATGTTCTTCTTCCACTCAATACCCACCACCAAAGATGGGACTACCCTTTCCTACAGTAACCCACAGGCCTTACCTGCATGCTATGTGCCCACTTCTATATGCCCATATTGAAGAACTATGTACCCATAGTTCATTTATGTCTTTCCTCCTTGCTCACTCAGCTCAATCTACGCCTGTCTTCTCGAAGCTCCTCCAACCCACCAAGCACAATCCCACTTGGCCTTTTCTTGGCTCTTTCCAGTCCCTGGAATTTCCCCCTACTCCTCCAGAAACTCTCATGACTCATTCTCTCAACCTCCTTTTGGTCTGATCCCAAAGGTGACTTTATCAGAGAAACCTTCCCTGACCAACATATATAAAATAGCATCCGCATGCCCATCTCTCAACCCAGCTCTCCCAACTTCCCTCCCGATGTGTATTTATAAGACTTGGTCATTGTTTCTTTCCTCCCCTCTATAATGTAAGCTCCTGATGACCCTAATATTCCCTGTGCTTTATGCTTTACAGACTCATTCTGTATTTGTTGAATTGAAATCAGTGAATGCAGGAAAATACTTTTTTCCCTGAAGCTTTGTGCAGCCTATATAAATACTAGTATCTGGTAAGTGGGTTTTCTAAGGAAGAATCCAAACCAAGTCAAGAGCAATGAAGTTCATGACAAAACAACATGGCGGCAGATGTCAAAGTAATCCTTAGCAGAGTATTGATTTTTACAAGTCTTAGCTTCCTCATCTGTAAAATGAGAATCCAAGTGGTTTCTCTTAGGTGGGAGCAGATGAGATGACCACCTATATGCTTAGCATAGTGGCCGGGACAGGCGAGGACTGGATAAATGTGAGCTGCTATTATTATTACTACTGCTATTGTTCAACACACCTGTCATGTCCAACCAGCCACACTTCAATTTTATGCTCAATATGGAGGAACAGAAGGCTTTCTTTGGGAATCAAAAAAAAGTCTTCAACTCAAATTCAGAACACGTAGACAGCCAGCTCACTTGCTGGGCATGGGCATGTGGCTATTTGTCAGGGGAGGAGAGGGGAGGTCCAACTCAACCCAGCTCAGTGCTAGGCACATGGTTGTAGGGAGTCTATTAATGCACACTAAAATAAAGAATTGATGTCAAGATCAATTTCACCAGGGAAGAATGGAGACTTCTCCTTAAATGGTTAGACTCAGAGAGACTGCAGCTTGAAGTTACAGTCAGAAATCTCGACATCAAAGCTTTTGCAAACTCCTTATAAGAAAAATGACATACAGAAGTGTCATTTTTATTAATTTGTGCCTGAATATCCAAATGGAAGTTGGCTGTTTATGTTCTTGGAGGATAAGTTTTTGGTTTATGTTTGCATTTTTGGTCTTACCACACAGAGGTTTTAATCACATCAAAAGGGGGGGGGGGTAGAGAGAGGGAGGGAGGGAGGGAATTTTAAAAATTCCTGTAACACATCACATTCAGGCCAGAGTTTTAAACCATATGCCAATTAAATCTCCCCTCAGATATAAAATTGTCATAATGACCTGTAAGATGATATCTCATATTAGTCCTATCTTTATAAAATATCTTCTAGTTAATTACTTACATTTTTTTTTAGTTCTTAAATTTCCATTTATGTGGGACCTTTTGTAACTCTTGATTTCAAATTGTGTTTTTTTCCCCCCCATTGAAATTTGCTTTGAAATCATTATAGATCCACTTGTGGTTATAAGAACTATTACAGAGAGATCTCTTATACACTTCTCCCAGCCTTCCTCAGTGGTAGCATTTTGCATAGCTATAGTATGATATCCACAACTAGAACATTGACATTGATATGATCCACTGATCTTACTTATATTTCCTCAATTGTACTTTTACTCGTTTGAATGCGTGTTGTATATTTTTTCTACACAGTATCATCAGCTTTGTAGGTTTGTGTATCTACCACCACACTCAAAATGCTAAACAGTTCCAACACCATAAGGATTTCTCCTGCTGCTGTTGTATAACCACACTCACCTTCCTCCCACTCTCATCCCTAACTCCTGTCAGTCTGTCCCCTACTTCTAAAATGTTGTCATTTCATAGAAAAAAATACTCCTAAAGTTTATACGGAACCACAAAAGACCCAGGATAGCCAAAGCCACCCTGAGCAAAAAGAACAAAACTGCAGGAATCACATTATCTGACTTCAAATTATATCACAGAACTATAGTAACGAAAGCTGCATGATACCAGCGTAAAAAGACACATAGTCCAATGGAACAGAATAGAAATGGAATAGAACCCAGAACTATTAATAAATCCACACATCTATAGTAAATTTATCTTTAACAAAGTTGCCAATAACATATAGTGGAGAAAGGACAGCCTCTTCAATAAATGGTACTGAGAAAACTGGATATCCATGTGCAGAAGAAGGAAACTAGACCCTTATCTCTGGCCATATACAAAAATCAAATCAAAATGGATTAAAGACTTAAATCTAAGACCTGAAACTATGAAGCTACTCAAAGAAAACAATGGGGAAATGCTTTGGGGCATTGGTCTGGGCAAGGACTTCTTGAGTAATACTCCCAAAGCACAAGCAATCAAAGCAAACTTGGACAAATGGAATCACATCAAACTAAAAACCTTCTCCACAGCAAAGGAAAAGAATCAACAAAGTGAACAGAGAACCCACAGAATGGGAGAAAATATTTGCAAACTCCCCATCTGACAAGGGATTAGTCACTGGAATATATAAGGAGTTCCAACATCTCAGTAGGAAAAAAAAACAAATAATCCAATTAAAAAATGGGCAAAGGATCTGAATAGACATTTCTCAAAAGACAACATAGAAATGGCCAACAGGTATATGAAGAAAATGCTCAACATCATTAGTCATCAGAGAAAGGCAGATCAAAACTACAATGAGATGTCATCTCACCCTGTTAAAATGGCTTTTATCAAAAGACAGGCAATGACAAATGCTGGCAAGGATGTGGAGAAAGGGGAACCCTCATGCACTGTCGGTGGGAATGTAAACTAGGGCAACCACTGTGGAGAATGATATGGAGGTTTCTCAAAGAAAACTAAAAATAGAACTACCATATGACCCAGCAATCCCACTGCTGGATATATATCCAAAAGGAAGAGAGATCAGTATATCAAGAAGATGTATGCACACCTATGTTTACTGCAACACTATTTACAGTAGCCAAGATATGAAATCAATCTAAGTGTCCATCAACAGATGAAGAAAGAAATTGTGGTATATATACACGATGGAGTATCTTATAGCCACAAAAAGAATGAAATCCTGACATTTGCAATAACATGGATGGAACTGGAGAACATTATGTGAAGTGAAATAAACCAAGCACAGAAAGAACAAATCTCGCGTGTTCTCACTCACATGCTAAATATTAAAAACAACTGATCTCATGGAGGCAGAAAGTAGCAGGATGGTTACCAGAGACTGGGAAGGGTAGTGGGGAGTGGGGATAAGGTAGGGATGGTATGAGTGTAAAAATATGGCTAGAATGAACAATATTTGATAGCACTACAAAGTGACTATAATCAACAAGTACGGGTATACTTTAAAATAATTGAAAAAGAGAAAATGGAATGTTCCTAACACGAAGAAATGCTTAAATGCATGAAGTGATGGATACCCTGATTTAATTCACATTGTATGCCTGTACCGAAACATCACACGTACCCTATAAAGATATGCAACTATTACATACTCATAATTAAAAAAATAAAATTATAATTTCAAAATGCTATAAAAATGGAATCTCATAGTATATAACATTTGGGGTTGACTTTTTTCACTCAGCTTAGTTCCCTGGAGATCCATTTAAGTTCTTTTACGTATGAATCATTTGTTCTTTCTAGGTGCTGAGTAGTAGTATTCCATGCTATGTAGGTACCACATGGTTTGTACCACTGTTGGTTTAACCATTGACCTCTGGAAGGAAATCTGAGTTGGTTCCAGTCTGAGGCTATTTTACAAATCAAGCTGCTATGAACATTCGTGTACAGGTTTTTGTGTGAACATAAACTTCGTTTCTGTGGGATAATGCCCAGGAGTACAATTGCTGGGTCGTATGGTGGCTGTATATTTAGTATTTTTAGAAATGGCAAAACTGTTTTCCATAGTGTCTGTACTAATTCCACATTCTCACCACCAATGCGGTGCATAAGTGATCCAGTTTCTCCACGTTCTCACCAGCGTTGGGTGGTGTAACTATTTTTTTTTTTTTTTTTAGCTATTCTGATAGGTATGTGATGATTCTCTCACTGTAGTTTTAATTTTCATTTCCTTAGTGGTTAATCATGTTAAATATATTTACTTGCCTTTATTTTCTTCTGTAAAATATATGCTTACATCTTTCACCCATTTTCTAGTTTTACTGTTCATTTGTTGTTGAATTTTGAACATTCTTTACATGTGCTAGATAACTTTTCATGCTGGATATATGGTTTTCAAATATTTTCTCTGGGTCTGTAGCTTGTCTTTCATTCCTTAAGCAAAGGCTTTCAAAGAGTACAAGTTTTCAATTTTGAAGCATTCTTTACTATGTTTTCCTTTTACAGATCATGCTTTTGGTGTCATGTTTAAGAACTCTTTGCTCAGCTCCTAGATCAGGGGTCCTCAAACTTTTTAAGCAGGGGTCCAGTTTGCTGTCCCTCAGACCGTTGGAAGGCCAGACTATAGTTTAAAAAAAACTATGAACAAATTCCTATGCACACTGCACATGTCTTATTTTGAAGTAAAAAAAAAAAATGGGCAAAAACACCTGCATGTGACCCACAGGCCGTAGTTTGAGGGCGCCTGCCCTAGATCCTAAGAATTTTCTCCTACATATTTTTCTAAAAGTTTTATAGTTTTATTTTACAATTAGGTATAGGATCCATTTTGATTTTTTTTTGAGACAAGGTCTCCCTCTGTTGCTCAAGCTAGAGTGCAGAGGCATTATCATAGCTCACTGCAACCTCCAACTCCTGGACTCAAGAAATCTTCCTGCTTGAGTTAATTTTCATATAAGGTATGAGGTTTAGATTTGCTTATTTTGCCTGAGAATGTCCAATTGCTCCAGGAACATTTGCTGAAAAGGCTATCCTTCCTCTACTGAATTGATTTTGTACCTTTTTCAAAAATCACTTGGGCATATTTGTGTGGGTCTATTTCTATCCTCTGTTCTGTTCCTTTGATCTATGTGCCTATTCTTTTATCAATACCATACTTTCTTGATTACTGTAGCAATATAGTATGCCTTTGTATTAGGTAAGTTATTCTTTTCACTTTATTCTTCTGTGTCAGGATTGTTTTAGTTATTTTAGAGCCTGTGTCCATATAAATTTTAGAATAAGCTTGTTTTTATGAAAAATCTTGCTGGTATTTTGATATGAATCACATTAAACATAAAGATCAATTTGGTGAGAAGTACATTATTCCTACGTTGAGTCATCTAATCCATGAACGCTATCTCTCCACTTATTTAGGTCTTTGATTTTATTCATCAGAATTTTGTAATTTTAAGCACACAGATCCTATAGATATTTTGTTGAGTACGTACCTAAGTATTTAGCTTTCTTTGGAACAACTCTAGATGGTATGATATTTTTAATTTCAGCTTCTGCATGCTCATTGGTAGTATAGAGAAATGTGACTGTTTTGTGCTAATCTTATATTCTGTGACCTTGATGAACTCATTTATTAAATGAGGTCCTTTTAAGACTAACTTCTGATCATCATAGAGCTGAAATATGTAACCCTTAGGCAAAAGCCCAAGGCATTTGATGTTGCTTGTTTTTGAAATGGACCTAATGTGCTTATTATTTTAGACTGTTAGCAAACCACTGGGAGACACTGTCACAGAAAAGGTTCTTTATACAAACATGGTGCAACAGGATCTGTTCACTGATCTATGATCCCTTTCAACTAACCACCTTTTCATGCAGAACAGATGGGCCCTAATGATGGAGAAATGATCTGAGCTCACGATTTTGCAGATAAACAATTCTCATTCCAGAATGAGTTGTCAAGAAACTCTTGTTTTACCAGCTCATGGAAAATTAGGTGGTTCAGGGGCTTGGAACTACACTGAAGTTGTGAATTATTTCAGGAGTTGTAGAACATGCAGAAACTATCTTTTCAAGCATGTATGTGGCCAAATTGGTGCTTGCCGGCTACCAGCACAAGAAGAGAGCTGGTACACAATATCATCTTTCTTTCTTATGATCTTTTCCTTTTGAAGAGTTTCCTTTAAGAAATTAAACAGGACAAAATCCTCAACTTCATTTCTTTTCCCCAGTTCTCTAATTTCGATTCAGAACCACATCTTTGTTTAAGGGTTTATGTAGATAAACCTCAATTTTGTCAATCTCAATTTTGTCTAAGAAGTAGGATCAACTTCTAATTTTCGGTGTTAAATCCTATGCTCTACTTTCTCCTGCAATATTCTCAAGATGACGGCACCAGGTTATGTCCCATGCTGGGCCAGACGTTGTCACAAACCAAATAACTGTCCCTGTATCGCTGCCAGCTCAGGAGTGCCACCGGCACCGTCTGAAACAGTGTGTGCTCAGCAAGTTCGGTCGCTTGTTGTGGTATCAAATGCTGAAGGGAACAGAGAGGAATCCCAGAAATGCTCACGGTGTGTGCACCTTCCTACCCAGTTCCAGAAGCATCTGGAACCTCTCCTGAGATACCCTGGAGCTTCTCTGGGGAGACTTTGACTTGAGGAAAATGAATCCATATAGTTCAGTTTTCCTAAATATTTGAAATTCCAAGGAGTAAGACCCATAATGGTAGACAAAAGTGGAAACTTTTGTCCTTAATTGTAAATTAGTGAACATGTTTTAGCCAGAGTAAAAAAACAAAAAATCATCTCAGCTGCCTTGGCAAGGGTGGGTGGTGGGTGGGGGTGCTGGGGCCACAGGAAATGAAAACTAGCGAAAAACCCTGCATAAGGCAGCAGAGAACAGTGGGGACTGAAGATAATTTGTAACTCACATCTTGCCTACAGACACTCAAGTTTAAAAACAAATTTTGAATATGACTGGGGAAAAAAACCACATGCCAACAAAAGTTTTTGTAAGGCCAGAGGTATTATATAAAAACCTCAAAGTGGTGGCTGAAACTATGGAGAGGGAAAAATTACTTCAGATTTCCTCATGTTTGTCCATGAGTCTACAAAGATAACCAAATCTCAGATCAATGAACTGGTGACTAGCTACTAGTTAGCCTCAAGGTGGTGGCTTAACGACTCACCTTCCCTCGTAGGGTACCCAAACTTCCGGTACTCTACCAGAAGCTGAATTCAAAGGATTGCCTTTTAATTCAAGCAAACACACACTTATTAAAATTACTTCTCTGAGAAACATATTTATGTGCGTTATAAACAAGAACGCTTTTAACATTAAAAAATTTGAACTTTAAAAATATGTAAAATGTTCAAGAAATGTAAACAGGAATTTCATCTCGTTTTCCATATGGTTGTGTGAGCACCTTAAATATCAACACAGATCACAGACAAACCCATTTATATTCATAAGAATTTTCTAAATAAGAACAAATTAATTTAAAAATTGTTTCCAAAATGAAATGTTATTTTTTGGCAGCTAAAGTAACACTTGTTCTAATCAAGACTGCAGGATAATGTGTGCCACATGTAAGTAAAATGTCCACAGAGTTGAAGATTTTTTTTCCTTAAAAAGCAACTTTAAAATGTTTATATTTAACATTTCCAGTAGAGACATCCCTACAGGTTTCTGACTTTTTATATCTGAAGATATGGAACTTGAAATTAGATTTTCTTGATGATTCTTATTAGCATTGTAAATACCCATAATTGTTTAGCATCATCTTCAAAATTTTTCTTTCTTCCTCAATGGTTAGTTGTTAATAGAAATTTATACATGTATATCTGCCTTAGATCCCTCTACCAACTCCAGTATTATTACCTACAATAGGCAAGTAACCTAGACTGTTAGAAATATTTGTTAAATAAGAGTCAGTTATTATCAAATGCGATTTAAAAAAATAAGTTCAGAGAACAGAACTGTGACAATTATTTTAGGCACTCAGAGCTCTTAGAGGTTTTTGTATTTTTATCAGTTGTTTGATAAAGATAATGTTCCAGGTTTCCAAGAAGACTGACTTTTAGAACAGCTTTCAAAAGGAAAATAATGTTATTTGGTTTTTAATTAAAGAAAAAAATGTCTTTTGTATGTTAAGATCGAATGAAAGGTCTACTTTTGTTTCTAGACTCAACTACATTTTCAAAAACTTTAAACGTGGTAAAAACTTTAGTTTTTTTTCAAACAAAACACAAAGAACAAAAATATACTTATTGTTATTAATATAAGACCTGAAAAAGTTAGGTATGCTGTATTAGTGTCTCAGGACTGCTGTAATGACCACAAACTGGGTGGCTTCAAACAACAAAGCTTATTCTCTCACCATTCAGGAGGCCAGAAGTCTGAGGTCAAGATGTGAGCAGGCCCGGTTCCTGTAGGAGAATCTGCTCCAGGCGTTTCTCGTAGCTTCTGGTGGTTCCTGGCAACACTTAGCCCTCCCTGGGGTAAGTAAGGACTGCCATCACTCCAATCTTTCCTTTCCTCTTCACACGGCCTTCTCTTGTGTCCACTTTTCTTGTAAGGACACCAATCACTGGGTTTAGGACAGACTCTAGCCCAGTGGGATTTCATTGTAACCCGATTAAATCTGCAAAGACCCTATTTCTAAATAAGGTCACATGCACAGGTATCGGGGGTTAGGGCTCAAATGTATCTTTCTGAAGGACACAATCCAACCCACTTTATATGTGTACATATTAGCTATTCAATATGTACTATGACATGCATACAGTGTAAAATTACATAGAGTACAAACTTGCTCTTGATCAATGACTTTACAGATACGGATGAGATAACCAACTTCGAATTGGTGTTTCAAAGCTATCATCTCAAAACTAAAGATTTTAATGTCCCGCTTAAAAAAAAAAAAGCATGCAACCTTTCAAGTCAAAGAATGAAGTTCCAACACCAGGAAACACTCTATCCTGGCCATTCCATCGCGATTCTAAGTGAACATTCTAATTAGAACCAACCCTCATAATTACTTTTATATTAATAGCATTAGAAGGTAAATGTTCTTTTATCTGGGTTTTATCTCTCTGCTATAAATTGCATTGTTACCTCATATCATGCCCTTTGCATTATCAATTATTGGAGACACTTCTTAGGCCAAATTGAGGCTGTGAGTAATTGGAGAAGCAGCTGATCGTTGGGGGAAATTTTTTTTTACCTTCCCTTGCAAGACTGGATCTCTAATTTGGCTGTGAAAACACGATCTAAGATACCCCTTTTAACTCATTCTGGGAGTTTTTGGAAAGCCAGTATGAAAAGCTACTGATCAGGCAGAGGAATTCCTAACAGATGAATCTCTGGCTTGTTTTGAGATTTTGTTCTGATCTCTTACAAAGGAAAAAAAAAAAAAGTGCATTTAAGCTTATCAACACGAAGAGCTTTTATCTCTAGGTGATACTCCCTATTGTTCATCAATAGGCAGCAGCACACTAAAACAGAGGGAAGGTTTGTATTTTAGGGAACAGATTTCTGCATCTCCACTCTTGAGCTCCACACAAATCAGCGACCTTGAGGAGGAAGACATTTTAGACCCTCCAATCCTTAGATTCCCCCCAGAAATCCAGCTGGATTCATTTTCTCTCTTTATAGGGGTCTGATTTATGTCAGGAGGTTGTGATTATGGGTATCAGGTTGCCTTTCTCACAAGCCTTTTTAATTTGCACCATTATCTGGTGATAAGGGTGTAATGTCCTGAAAAATACAAAAGGGTGCTTTGCCACAGATACTCAGGAATTGAGGGGTGGCTCTGTTGGATGCTATTAATAGGATGGTAGCTGACAAAGATGTCCAAGATATAAGTTATTGTTCCAATCCACTTGAAACCTTAGAATATGTTCCCCTAGTCGCCCTATTAATGGAGATATATTATCTCTCTGAGAATTTCCTGTCAAACTCTGTTAAGTAAATAAAGGCTAGGTGAAATATTAGAAACAGAACTAACAAATGGGGCTAAGGCCTCCACTGGAAAGAAGAGAACCAGCTGTTTACCGTGCTAATTTGAAACAAAATGAAAATGTATGTTTTTCATCTTGGTGGAATATAATTTTCAAACAGAGCCTGAAAGTTGGCTCTGGAAAAGACCTGTTTCTTTGTTGAAAGAGATGTTTAGTGGTCTGGTTTTTGTGTGACAAGTGTGACCAGGGCCCTGGCCCTAAGACACATGTCTGGCTGAGCCTTGCATGCTGCTTCTAATTTGAACTGAAACCACGAAATACTATTTGAATCATTTAGCTAGGTTAGCTCAACGGGTGTCAAGATCAGAATAGACTAGAACGTTCTATATAGTCTGAGACCTACAAATTTAGCTACCAAGTATCAGGCAGGACCCGGAAAGTCTGGTGTGGGTGAGAAAAGCCACCCAGCTCTATACAGATCGCAACCAAATTCCACGTGGCCCCAGGAATCCAAGACAGAACTTGTGTTTCAGCCTGTCATCTGGTGGTTCTCAACCAGGGGCATTCTCCTCCTCCCTGTGCCAGGGAGTCTGGGTGATGTCTGAATGTCTGGAGACAGTTTTGGTTGTCACACCTGGAAACACTACTATTGGCATCTAGTGTGTAGAAACCAGGGAGGCTGCTAACCATCCTACAATGCATGGGACAGCCACCCACAGCAAAGGATTCTTTGGCCCAAAACAGTGCTGACGTTGAGAGACCTAGCTTTAGAACAGTGATCTTTAAACACGACACGTGTCAAAACCACCTAGACAGCTAATAAGGCACACACAGGCTCAGGCTCATTGAAGCTGAAGTCCCAGATCTTAGTTTCACCAGGTTTCCAGGTGATTCCCAGTAAAGTTCGAGAACCACTGCTATAGGGTATTAATTAGGTTTAGAAGTTGGACGTGAACCATTATTCAAAACCTCTTTGGAATAGATACCCTTTAATTGCCCTAGATCGCTTGCACGGGAAAGAAATAAATCCTATACAAATAATTTCTTAATCATTATTTTTCTAGACCACTATTTTCCACCCAATCTGTGGATTGTGAAGTTGTTACGAGGGCTGGGAAGATCCATGTGTGTGTGAGCATTGCTCATAGAACTGAAAATAAATTATCTCACATATATATGAATATTTTCCAAGTTGCATAGATGATCTGATTAATAATGTACACATTCATTTAGAAGTATTACTGGATGAGTGTTTTTTTTTTTAAAGATGAACACTAATATATCTCTATCCTATGTAGGTTCCCGAAATACTTTGATATTTTACAAGGGGTTCCTCTGACTTGAAAAATCACCCACATGCGACATTTTCAAGATTTTTCCAAAGTTTTTTTTTTTTTTTTTTTTTTTAAATAGTCAAAGTATCAATGCTCCACCACTTTCCTTCTGAGATTCCATGTCGTTTTCTACATCTAACACTTGGTTTGGAGCACTGTTTGCCTAAAGCTTGATTTTTCAAATAAATCACCTGGGCATCTTGTTGTCCTACAGATTTTGATGGGATCGGCCTGGGCTTGTGATTCTGCACGCCGACAGGCTCTCAGGACATGCAAAGCCCCCAGTCCTCAGACCGCAGTTGAGTCGTGGGGATGTGACAGTCACTTTCTGGAAAATTACACACTCTCAGCACCACGCTTCTTACAAGGAATACACGGTTGAAATGAGTGGATCTCAGTGAAGCAGGGAGAGCAAGAAGAAAAAAAAAAACCCATCTACTACTAAACGAAATATCACAACTCATGTTTAGTATGTGCAAACGTTAGAGAAAGTCCTTCTACATGAACTAATTTTTTTTTTTTTTTTGACACAGCGTTACAGCACAATAAGAACACAGGAAGAAAATTCAAACTACAACAAAATCCCATATGCAAAGTATGTTAGTCTGTTTGGGCTCTTGCAACAAACTATCTTAGACTGGGTGATTTATCAACAGCATAAATCGATTGCTCACGGTTCTGGAGACTGGGAAGTCCGACATCAAGGGGACCAGCAGATCGAGTGTCCGGGGGCGGCTGCCCTCTGCTTCAGCGATGGCATCTCGTTGCTGGTGGAAATAGCAAAAAAAAAAAAACTCCCTCGTGCTATTTTATAAGGGCACCAATCACGCCCTAATCACCTCCCAAAATCTCCGCCTCTCAATTAATACTGCCACAGTGGGGGTTGAGATTCAACATATGAATTTTTTTTTTGGCGGGGGGGAGAGGACACAAACTTTGGGTGGCATCTATCGGTAGAATGCTCCAGATAGCCCTGAGCCACATTTCACTCCTGGTCACCCCTGGAGCATGACTTCTGCTAGCACCGCCCTGGAGAAAGTCAGCCGCCTCCTGACCCGCAGGTGGGATCACTTTAGAGCCTGTCTTCTCTTTTCAAAATGCTTCTAGATATTTCTCCCTGACATTTTGCTGCTACTTTTTTTGGGTTTTTTTTTTTTTTTTTGCTTTAATACATACACGTCAGTACAGTAGCAAGCATGATATCACTTATTAGATTTAGGCTAACACATTTTTATATAATAGATTATATATTTATATTATAATAAAATCAGGTGGCTTCCCAGGACAATTATGCGGTTTGTTTTTCTGTGGTAGAAATGGGATATTTGTGGAAGAAAGCAGGCGTGGAATAGGTTCTCGATACGGATTTGCAGATTAGTACCGACTTAAAGGGAACATGCTGGCCCAATTGGTATTTTCTCCTCTGGCCTAGAAGCTGATGCTAAAATCTGGCTAATAAACTAATTTAAAGTGTCTATTAAAGCAAAGAGTAGTGAATTATAATGCAGATGTTGAATATGCATCAACAGCTGGATTTGGAGATGTTAAACTCAGGGTAACAAATTAAGTCTCCCCTCCACGAGCCAGAGAACAGACACCCCCTCCCTGGGGGAGGGCAACGTCTGCTCACTCCAGCCAACGGGTGGGGTACAGGGGTGGAGGTTCCTAGATCCGCTCCATTTTCAAAGATGGAAATCTGGATTTCTCGTGTGAAACGTTCTGATTTTCATGTACAGAAAGCCAGCTTAAAAAATTCAAACCTCTGCCTAGACAAAAATAAAATGAGACTGGAAGTTGAATTTGGTATTCAGAGCACCGGTTTGCAATCTTTAGTCTACACCAGTGGTTTTCCAAGTATGGGTCCCAGACCTGCAGCATCATATCACCTGGGAACTTACTAGAAATGTGAATTCTTGGGGCTCACCTGGGACATATTGAGTCAGCAACTCCGGGGGCTGGGATTTTAATGAGCCCTTCATGAGACTCAGCTGCAAGCTCAAGGTTGGCAACTACCTGGTCTAGAGCTTTTCTGATGGGCCCAGTCAGTTGCTTCTTGTTGTAGAGCTTCTGCCTCAGTTTACTGTTTAGTGCTGTGATCCCAGGTCCCCTTTCAAACTGGAGATTTGAGATGCATCTGTTGCCCTGATGAGCTGTCCCTCACCCTCAGCTGCTGGTCACTGGCATGGCTTCTACTTTCACTTGCTTCCAATCTGTCCAAATCTCTAGTTTGGACAAACTCTTTGGAAATTTTCTTTCAATACCCAGCTAGCTGAACCCGATGAAATGGCTGTTTTTGCAGGTCAAAAATTGCTGCATTTTTTAAATAACATGTTTGGCAATAGTGTTACTTATTATATACATCTGTATATAATATACATAAGTATATAAGATATACTTATTATATAATGTACATTATATACATTATATACGTGGTAGAGACCATGTATATTAATTACCTCAAAGAATTGTCATCAAGAGTAAATAAAATCATGCATATAAAATGACTAGCCCAGGGCCTGGCACATAGTAAGTTCTCAGGAAATGTTAGCTGTTAGAATTATGCCTAATACGATGATCTGCCAAGAAAATTATCTCTTTGTGTAGATGAACATGTTGAGGCTCAAAAATCACACATAGGTAGGAAGAGGCAAGTGCAGGACTTGAACTCAGGTGTTTCTGTTCCCAGTTCCCGTGGCTTATTCCCTGTGGCAGTCCCACTGGGCTTGCCACTTCTTCCTGGACGCTGCATGCTGGTCTGCTGGGTCCCCTTGTCCCAGTCCCTGTCCTTCCCACGAGCCAAGCACGTAGATTCCAGAGGTTTGGCTCTAAGGCAATGGAAATGCTGGGGTGAGGCCAGCTCCAAAGGGTCCCATAGGACTGAGCTGTATGAGAGAGATTCTGTACACAGGGAGAGCTCAAGGGGGAGTTAGCCTGGGAGGAGGCAGTCCCCGAACTGAAACCTTCTGGCTAGATTGGTGGGCTGCCCAAAGGAAATGTCATTTTGGGCCACTAGCAGAGCCCAGGAAGGGGAGTTATGCCCTGAATGTGTCCCAAGGGCATTAGTAAGGGAAGCCCCAGGCCAGAGGAGCTGGCCAGCAGGGGGCAGCACTGGCAACAGGGCTCGGTCAGTGAAGGCATTACCCCCAAACGACGGGGTGACAGTCACCGCCGAGGTTTGTGTCTGCCACTGATGGTGGTCCTCACCAAGGAGGCAAGAGCAGGCTGGATTCTTGACCCAGCTCTGCCTGCAAAGCCATGCCCCCACCGGGCTGCACCACCCGGGGAAGTACCTTTTCCTAATTCTCTCAAAGGCACACCGTGAGTTCATGCTAATCCTGAGTAAAAGGTAAGTGGCAAAGGGACAGGAAATAGGCTGGGATTTAGATGACTCCATCTGAGACAGTGGAAGGGTCCTATAGGACCTTTGAAAGTTGGTGGCACCGAGGAAAGATAAAATGATGTCCCTTCCCAGTTGAAAAACATCTGTTCATTCACTTATTCAGCACTGATAGACTGAATTTAATTTAATTTTATTTTATTATTTTATTTATTGGAGACAGAGTCTCACTCTGTTGCCCGGGCTAGAGTGCTATGGCATCAGCCTAGCTCACAGCAACCTCCAACTCCTGGGCTCAAGCGATCCTCCTGCCTCAGCCTCCCGAGTAGCTGGGACTACAGGCATGCGCCACCATGCCCGGCTCATTTTTTCTATATATTTTTAGTTGTCCAATTAATTTCTTTCTATTTATAGTAGAGACGGGGTCTTGCTCTTGCTCCTCAAGCTGGTCTCAAACTCTTGAGCTCAAATGATCCTCACGCCTCGGCCTCCCAGAGTGCTAGGATGACAGGCATGAGCCACTGCGCCCGGCCAGGATTTTAGGTGTAGCAGAAAGTATGGAGAATTCTCACACGCTCCCTCCCTCTTCCTCTCCCCCCACCCTGGTTTCCACTCTTATGTTGCATTAGTGTGGTACATTCGTTACAATTGATGAACCAATATGCACACATCATCATTAACAAAAGGTCATAATTGACATTAAGTTTCATGCTTTGTGTTGTATATTCAATGGGTTTCCACGAATGTCCAATGACATGGATCCACCATGACAGTATTGTATAGAAGATTTTCACTGCCCCCAAATCCCCTGTGCTCCATTTTTTCATTTCTCCCTTCCTCCTCCCAACCACTGGCAACTGCTTATCTTTTTATTATCTCTATAAAAGTATTACCTTTTCCAGAATGTCATATAGTTGAAATCATAGAGCACACAGTCTTTTCAAACTGGTTTTGTTAACTTGGCAAGGTGCATTTAAGGTTTCCCCCCGCCTCCCCTTTTTTTTTCTTGGCTTAGTAGCTCATTTCTTTTTAATGCTGAGTAATATTCCTTTGTATGGATGTCACTTGAAGCTTTTGATGTGCAGAATAGCATGCTAAAACCCTGGGAATATACAATAAAAAACACCTCATATTTAACCACCAACCTTATGCCCAGAGTTTTGCATTGTCATTTTAATAATGCATTATCTCATCTATTTCTCATAAAGTCCCTGTGAGGTAGGCACTAATTTCCCTATTTTACACGTGCTAACTGAGGTTCAGCTAAGTTAGTTAAACTTGTCCAAAGACAGCATATGGTAATGCCTATGTTTGAACCCAGGACTTTTATCCCACTATATGTCACTCCTTTCGATGTAAAGATGTCTATGCGCTGTGCTTGGTGAGATTACGGGTCAGTGAGAACAAGGGCAGAAGCATTTACGTAGCATACCTCAGCTTCTGCATCAATATCTGTTTACTGAAGCAAAATTCTCTTCCGCTGCTCATTGTGTCTTGCCCTCTGTTGTAAAAATCCTCCAAAAATGGTACCCAATATGCCAAGCAGTTCAGATCTTGCCCTCAGCTTGCATTCCCTGCCAGGAAAACACACTCCTGGTAGTTAATTAATTGGGGACCTCCTACCATATGATACTCTGTCCACCTCCAATGTCCACCCCTTTCTCACCGCTTCCCAGGTCATGCCTCCTAGAAAAGACACAGGTACAGCTGGTTAACCAACTCAGTCTTCTTTAATTTCTCATGCTTAGCATTTTCTCTGCTATCTTGGCCATATGCCTTGCTGCTAGGAAACTCGAGAGTCCAGTGAGAAGAGTTGGCAAGGCTTGTGGACTGGAGCTCAAGGTCAGGAGAGCAGTACAATGTATTTTCTCTGCTCTAGAAGCTTCGGTGCTTCAAGGGCCTTGCATTGGGTTGGCCACCCAGCCCCCAGCTCTAATCCCTTCCCTAAGCCATTTGGCTGGGGCAACAGTGTGTCCAATTTTTCTAACCACAACTTTGAATTTTTTACTCCTCTGCTCAGAGTTTCCCAGTGAAAAGGACGAGGGTAAGGAGAAACTCGACAGACACTCCCTGAATCCACTGCTCAGAGTTCAGTGTCACCAGGAATGGGACAAGTGACATCTCAAGCTACCAGAAAGAGTGCCCTGAGAAGAACACAGTATCCCTCTGTGATATTCTTGCCAAAGCTAGCTTACCTGAATCTGATCGTGAGGGGTCATTAGACAAAGCCAAGTTGGTGGACATTCTGCAAAAGTACCAGTCTGTTATCTGTAAAAACATCCAAGTGACTAAAGTCAAGGAAACAGTTGCAGACTGAAGGAGGCAGAAGAGAAATGGTAACATATGCAGAAGTGGGATTCTGACAATGTTAATTTCCTGATGTCCATATTTGGGTGGTGGTTACGCAGAGAAAAGTTCTCATCTGTAGGAAACGCTCTCTGAAATCTTGGAGGTGATGGGGCTTCATGCCAGCAACTTAATCTTTGTAACCTTCTTCCAACTTTGTTCTAAGTTTGAGATTGTTTCAAAGTGAAAAATATTCCCAGCTAACTCCCTGTGGCTGCAGTCTTTCCCATAATGTCTTTGGCTGATGTGTGGGGGCTTTGGGCATGGGATTCCACCCTCCCAGCCCTGCCCGATTCCCTGGTTTCCCTGACAGTTGGTCAACTCCTCACTGTTCCAGGAGATGCCTCTTCATTCATGTTTCTGGCTGTTCTCTGCACTAAAAAAATGCCCCATCTGCCCCCTGCCCATCACCAACCTATTTGTTAGTCCAAGATCAAGGTCAGTCTCACCTTCTTGTTCAGACAGCACTCATTCCAGATACTTCTGCAAACAACTTCCTCAAACACCCACTAGCTGACTCATCACTGCCTGATTGGATCTTCATTGGTATAAAAGACCTATTTACAATTCATTTCTCTGTGGAAGAACTTAGCACTTTATTAATACAAAGGATTTCTACTCCTTTTAGCCTTGACTGAAAACTTAAAACATGTAGCATGAAGGCTAAAGAGCTAACTTTCTCAAGTCCAAGAAAACCTCATTTGTAGTCTCTGAATTATTCTCAAATCAACTATTTAGCTCTGTGTCCAGCTGAGACTTCTTGCATCTTTTAACTCACTTTTCTTATTGACTGAATTGTCTCATGTGCATAGTGAAGTGTGTTCAGCAAATACAGAACCTGAGAAGTAGTAGAACTAGAGAATTCAGCCACCTGCTCGGTGCCTCGAGGAATTGTAGACCGAGCCATTTGCCACACAAAACAGACAAACATACACACTCATGCCTGCTAACTTGTGGGATTCTTAATTTTTTAAGATATCTTGTCTTTAAGCTAAAAATCATCCTTTGGAAAAACAATTGAGAGAATGCAGGTGGGGTGTTTTATGAGTGACAGAAGAGTCTATATAGTGTAAGACAACTGTACATACTTCCTCTGGGACACTTAATTGAATAATACCATGCCCAGTTGCATTTCTGAAGGTGCAAAGTTCCATGTTGTGCCTTTGAATTATGCTTTGATGTGAAGCTAGGGCAAGCTCTGTCACTTGGTGTGTGTCTCTCTCTATTTCCATGGATGTACTTGCTCAACCCAATTTTGGAAATGTGGCCTTCGGTGGCTCATTTTTGTATGATTGGTACATAATGACACTCATCAGTAGCTTATTGCTATGTAATCAAAACTACTCAAGATTTCAATGCTGCACTAATATTAACTTCAACCATTTACTATTTTAATGAAGTGAGTGTTGATATAAACATTTGCATACTTATTTGTCAATACAAACAGATTTGATGTCGAGTAATAAGGTCATTAAAAGTAATCACATATTTACATTTTTAATCCCCATTTCCCTCCACCCCTTGCTCCAATTCCTCTCCTCTTCATCACCGCACTAAATAAATTAACGAGGTGGCATCAAAACCACAGTATAGGGCCACGGTGGGCTTTTCCATTATAGAATCTGTCACCGTCACTGGAGAACCTGCTGGCAGGTGCCAACTGCACAGAGAAAGGTCACTTTCTGTAGTCAGATTTCCTTCAAGATGCTCAGGGGCCACTGGGTTGAGCTGTGATTTGTTTTGAGAGAGCTCGAGGGGGTTAGTTGAATGCATTCAGTAAGTCCCAGATGAGACCAATACAAAAATGGAACCAATAGCCTTTACTTGCATCCAGGCTAAATCTCCAGGTACGTCTATGCATCCTCACTGTGTTCCTTCTCCTTTGTGCTGATCAGGTAGCCCAGATCTAGGCAACGGAGAGATGGTTTTGGAAGATGGAACAACCAGGGCATATAGAGAGGAGAAAAGGGGTAGCTGGAACTGCTCTCTGAAAGCCAAAGTACACAATTTCAGACTGACTGTCAGAGCCCAAGAGATCTTGGAGATTCCTTGCTTAAAACTCTTAGTTTGCAGATAAACCCCTACGGGCTCAAAGAGGCTTGCCTGAGGTCATACAGGCAATCTGGATTCCTCCTCAAACGTCCTCTTTTGTCAAACTACTGTGTTTCCCCCAAAATAAGACCTACCCATAAAATAAGCCCTGGCAGGATATCTAAGCATTTGCGCAATAGAAGCCCTACCCCGAAAATAAGCCCTAGTGACAGGCGTGGCTGTGCAGCGCATCTGCACAACCCATGCGTGTCGTCGTGGAGCGGGAAAGAAGATGAGCAGCCCTTCTCATCTGCCCCGTGAGAGCTCTAGTGCTGGACAGGAGAGATTGGGGCTGATGGTTCTAAAGGAAATAGAGTCGCAAGAAATTCAGGATGGAATTCGGGGTTTGGAGAGTGAAGTTGATGTTCCAGAAGATGACTTCACTCTATTTGAATCAATGTAGATGGTTGCGCTCTACTTAAAAAAAATGACACATCCCCTCAAAATAAGCCCTAGGGTGTCTTCTTGAGGTAAAATAAATATAAGACACTGTCTTATTTTCAGGGAAACACGGTAATACAAGGGACTCAGTCATTCATCAGAAATAGGATCAGTTGTCCAAATCCTTGCACGGTACACAGTCTGTATTTTATTTTGACTAGCACCCATTCTCCTGATCCCCCACCTGGATAATACCTATTGGGAACTACCCCTGAGGCATTAGATCCAGTATTGGTGGGAGAGTTAATCAAGGCTCCTTTCCTTCCTTCTTCAATGACAGGCTTGTAGCCCAAGGCCAATCTTGTTCCCTCTTGGAATTTATGTCTTAAGTCATAACAGACTGGAAAAAGCTAAGCTGATTCACCCCAGGGCAAGGGTTTGGCAGAGACTGTCTCCTAGGTCTTGCCCCTTAGGCTCCAGGAACTGCTGTGCTTCTTTCTGAAGTCTGACTTTTCCCCTTCATTTCTGGGGGTGACCCTCTAATCTACGGCAGGTGCTGTGAGTGGGCTAACCCAGTGGGTGTTGACTTGGGGCAATTTTTCCTCCCTGGGGACATATGGCAATACCTGCAGAAGTTTTTAGTTGTTACAGCTGAGGAACAGATGCTACTGTATTTAGTAGGTGGAGGTCAGAGATGTTGCTAACATCGTACATTACACTGGACAGCCACACCCCCCCCCCAACAAAGAATGACCTGGCCCCAAATGTCCATCGTGCTAAGATTGAGAAACTAAGATTGGGTTAGCCCAATACCAGGGATGGGGAACCTACAGCCTTAAGGCCACATGTGGCCTTCTAGGTCCTTAAGTGTGGCCATTTGACTGAATCCAAAATTTTACAGGACAAATCCTTTTAATTTTATTAATATATTTTTGGTCTTTTATAGTTTTTATTTTCTTTTTAAAATGAACGTGTTTAAAATACCATAGAATAAAATAAGTTTCAACAAAATACTACTCCCAGATTGAATGGCACAATGAGAACATTGGTAAGCCATAAAGGCTAAATTGATGGCTGCTGTGCTTATGATTTAGTTCTAACTTCCCCCACCTGACTGGCATCACCACAGCCATCATGTCCAAAGACCAAGAGAACATTGAAGGAAGGAAACAGATTTTTTAATGAGGATTAGGAATTGCAATATTATCTTGTTTCTGCTAACGATAAGATGATTGGCTTGCTTTGTGATACTGAAATATCAACATTAAAGAAATTCCATGCTCATCAGCATCCTAACACTTATAAGGACCGCAAATATTCTAAATTAGAGGGAGAGGCGCAAAAGGTCACATTGCAGAAATTAAAAGAGGAAAAGCAAAAGCAAAGACAATTCTTTCAAGCAGCAATAAGAGCTGGAAACAATGCCGCCGAAGCAACTAATAAAGTAGTTTAGATACTTGGGGAAAAAAGGGAAGAAATTGTGAAAGAATGCATTGTCAAAGTTGTGGAGCATGTAGACCCCAATAGCATTTCAAAGTACGAACAACTGCCTCTTTCAAGGAGAGGCCATAACTGACTGGCAGCATGAATTAGCCTTCAACTTGACAGAACAACTTCATGCAGTACTTCAAAAGGAAAGTGTTGCTTTTGAGGAATCAACTCATACTACTGACTTGGCACAAGTTTTATACTTTATGCGGGTCATAACAGAAGATTTTCTTTGCTGTGAAGTTACTCACTTTGGGCACTCTTGCGAACAGAACACGGGGAATAGACGTCTTCAACAACGTTCAAGAAAAATGTCATGAAGTTGGACTGAATTTGGTAAATTTAGTGAGTGTCTGTACAGACGGTGTACCTTCCATGGCAGGAAAACATGAAGCGTTTATTGCACAGGTATAAAAAAAGTATTAACCGATCCAGATGCTCTTATTTCTTTTCATTGTATCTTGCATCAGCAAAATCTCTGAGCCAAAGCTATTTTAGGTGACACTTTGCAGTATGTTATAGGTATGAGTTCATTTCTTTGCAAGGTAAAACTAAGTCTATGTATGATATGTAGCAAAAAAAAAAATCCAAGCATTTTGAAAAAACTTATCTTTTTTCAAAACACTTCTTCAAAAGGAAATTTTGGATGAACGTTGTTTTCCCCAGTTAGCAAAGGTTGATGATGAACAAGTTAACATATGTGAATCATTTGAGGAATACACGGCTGTTATAGACCTATTAATTGGAAAATACAATGAAAGTTTCACTGACTTTGAGAATCATGACATCACACTCAAATTCGCATTTTGGCCTCACCTAGTTGATATCACTAAGGTACCTAAAGAAGTGCAGTTGGAATTGATTGAGCTCTCAGTAGATGACATTTTTAAAGCCATTGTTTAATGCTAAGAAAGACCCCATTGAAATATGGAAAAATGCAGAATACTCATGCCTTTGGCAACACGCCTGAAAAATGTTTTCTTGCTTTTCAACCACTTACTGCTGTGAATCTACATTCTTGTCCCTAACCCAAAATCAAGACACTGTTAACGTCACAAATGACTGATACTCCTCTAGAGGATCAACTGAAACTGCAGACCATGTGCCACCATGCCCGGCTAATTTTTTCTATATGTTTTTAGTTGGCCAATTAATTTCTTTCTATTTTTAGTAGAGACGGGGTCTCGCTCTTGCTCAGGCTGGTTTCGAACTCCTGACCTTGAGGGATCCGCCAGCCTCGGCCTCCCAGAGTGCTAGGATTACAGGAGTGAGCCACGCCACCCCCTAGCCTAAGATACCATACATTTTTAAGTATCTCTAATTGAAGTTTCTCGTATGTGGCCTTTTTTGATTATAGCTAAATTAATCTGGCCTTCCAACATGAAAACTTCCCCACCCCTGCCCAGTACCCACTTCCAACCCCCTCTTCCTTACCTGCTTCCCTATAGAGACTAAAAATATTCACTTTCTCAGCCTCCCTAGCACTAAGAATTAGTGGCTCAGGTGATACAGTTCTGATCATTGGGAATAAAGGATAAATCTGCTTTCATGATAAAAGGGACAGGAGTAGCTATCCTACCCCCTTCCTCTTGACTTGCAGGTTGATGAACTTTGGTGTTCCAGCAGCCATTTTGTGACCATGAGGGAAAAGCCCAGAGAATCACAGGCACTCAGTGTTTACATTGTTCAGCCATTAAAGCAAACCCAATGACTGTCTCCTTTCAGACTTCTTGCTGATGAAGAAAATTAAATCCTCATTTGTTTAAGCCATTTATAGTCAAATACTCCCTTGCTTGCAGCTGAGATGATTCCAACAGTTACTCCTTCCAATAAGGTGTTTCTCTGCTTACGTTGGCTAGAGTTCATTTTTGTGTTTTTTGCAAGAAGAGAACTCTACCTGACACAGCACACTACATGTGAGCCTTTGTGGATTATGCATTGCCACCAAACCGAGGCTTTCTCTCTCTGATTATTCTTGATGCTGATTGAAATTTTGGCTACATAAAGCAAGCCATTGTGGCCAACTCTTTGCTACTGTTTAGCAATATTCTTGGATCTGTGTTTTGTCATAATTTTGGTGATAAAAATGATTTTTCCCATGGTTTCTGCCTTTTCATGCTAGGTCATAAAAATCCTTCAAGCTAGAGAGAGTCAACTAGACATGTGTCCAGGAAAGGCCTTTTCAAGCTGAGACCAGGAACGGGGGGGGGGGGGGGGGGGGGGGGGGGGNGGGGGGGCTGAGGAGTTGCTTTTTCATGCTCCTCCATAAAGTGAGCACAGGACTCAGCAGGCATTTGGGTAGGAAGAGGAGGCCTGCATATTTGGGCGAAGTAGACAAAGCAGGGAAAGACAGGCTCACTCTCCTACACTGGCCCAAGTCCCTCTGTCGTCACTGGGGGTGAAGACCACTGCAGTGATCACTCTTGGCCATGGCGCAGTCACTGCTGGACGTGGATTTGCGTTGCTGGGGTGCAAATCCTGGAAGTCAGGGAGGTGGAAGCAGCTCCCAAGACACTCTCTGATTGAGACATGATTTACTCAGGGCACCTGGGGTCTTAACTAGGGTTGGTTCCATGCCTTTCTCCTGACCAGGGTGGCAAAGTCTAGTAATTCCTCAGAACTGAAACTTTTCTTGGAAGCAGTATAAATGCAGTGTTAGGACCACAGGTTCTGGAGTTTGGTTGCCTGCATTCAGATGAGGCTTTATCCCTTAATAATACCATTACTAACCATAGAGTAATAATACCATTAGCACAGTGTTGCCCCACGCAACACTGTGCTAAGTGCTTTACATAGACTAGTGTACTTCTTAGCTGTTCGACTTTCTCACTCAGACATAAAATGAGGACAATAAAGAGGACTCAACTTATCGTTGTGAGGACTAAAAGAAATAACACAGCAGAATGCCTGCCAGCCAGTGATTAGTTATTAAGTGCTAGCTTCTAAGAGTCTAGGCAACAGGTCTTGAGCAGTTGAAAGCTACCTGAAATTTATATTTAGAAACATACATTTTTTAAAGCAGACTATTCAGTTTGACTTATTTTGACTTTTTTTTTTGAGACAGAGTCTTACTCTGTTTCCCGGGCTAGAGTGCCGTGATGTCAGCCTAGCACACAGCAACCTCAAACTCCTGGGCTCAAGCGATCCTCCTGCCTCAGCCTCCCGAGTAGCTGGGACTACAGGCATGCGCCACCATGCCTGGCTATTTTTTTCTATATATTTTTAGTTGTCCAAGTAATTTCTTTCTATTTTTAGCAGAGATGGGGTCTCCTTCTTCCTCAGGCTGGTCTCAATCTCCTGAGCTCAAGCAGTCCTCCCACCTCGGGCTCCCAGAGTGTTAGGACTACAGGTATAAGCCTCCGCGCCTGGCCAATTTTGACTTTTTCCCCCTTGATTGTTTCTTTATTATTATTATTTATTTCAAGGAAATATGAGAGCACATTTTGATTACATTTTATATCTTTGCTTCTCCCTAGCAAGGGTTAGAGGTATGCCCTTCCCCTCCACAATGTCCACCACATCCCTCAGATGTGGGTCTACCTCTCCATTTTGACTTTTTAAGAAGAGATCATCATAATCAACTAAACTCTAGAACATCTTTTCAGCACACGAACGACCAACCAACCAGCATAGCATGGATGCAAAGCCAAGACTCAAATATTGGAGTTCAGTGGAGGGTTCTAGCTTCCTTCTTGCATCTGGCAACCTGTAGAGCTTGCCTTTGAGGCTAGATGGCTGGACTTTGTAGGGTTGACTTGGGGTTTGAAGGTTCATGATTGAGCATTCTCTTCCTTCGCTTGCTAGGGCAAGATTATAATAAACAATTTAAAATCTATTTGGCCAAAGCACCTCATTCCAGTGAGTAGCTGGAGTGAATGTCGGAGGGAACGTGGTCTGTCACACTGCAGTGAGGTGACATAAATGAAGATGATGATGATGAAGTGTAATAGAAGATACAGACACTTGGTTATTATGGAATGCCAAGCACCAGCCCTGCGTCTTATCATACCACACACCGCTATGAGAAAGACATCATTCTCATTATGCTCAGGTAAGTGCCTTAACCAAGAACCAGCTAGGAATTAGCAGAACTGGGATTTGAACCTACGTTGTTTCCAAATCGACTTCTCATAACCACCTTGCCAGAGTGAATGCAGAAAGCAGGCAGAGGATCCTACAGCTACCCTCTGCGCAGGGTAGAAATTGCCCCACTCATCACAAATGGACGAGGCTCTGTGGCCTTCTAGAATGTTGGCTCTGCCTGGGGTGAGGTGGGTAGTCCCACGTCTGACTTCCTTTGCGCTGGAGTTGGGTTCTGAGAAGCTCTAAGCAAGGATTTGAGATATTAACACAAGGCATGAAAATGCATGCCGGTGACCTTGTGCAGTATGGTGATATGTACCTGAATTCAGAAAAAACAATGTTCTAATAAGGGATTGACTACAGCTGTTTGGCCTCTTTGGCAGATGCTTTCCAGAACCCATGTGCATTCATAAACAATATGTCACTGAGATTCCGGCCAACCTCACCGCACTCGAGGCCGAACCTGTAAAACCTCTCACTTCATTCCCCATACCTTCCTACCCACTGTTTATTTTTCCTTGAGAAAAATGAAAGTTTTCTGTTTCTTGCCAAGGCTCTTACAGAGAAAGCTGGTGTTTTTTTTTTTTTTTCATTGTCCTTAAGGATCAAGTATAAAATTAGTTTAGAACTCTCATCAAGAAATTTAAAATCAAGTCTAATTTACTAAATGTGCTTTAGACTATTAATTAAGTGAACAATTTTTTAAGAAGGGCTTACTAAAGGAACTTCAAATAGAAAAAGGTACACTTTTAGACAGTAGTGACGAGAAAAATCTTTAGGAGGGGCACCATTCAAGACAGTAGAGACAGAGATCTTAGAGAATTCAGCAAGATCTAGAGTTAATCCACAGATCTCTCTCTTCCCACCCCTCCAGAAGGCCGCCATGGTTATCAAGTAGATCAGCCACAAGCATTGACATTGACATTGACAATAGCAACAAGACTGACAAATAAAGCCAGAAGGTCACATTCTCAGTTTACTACCAGACATCATTCACGTGGGGTCTACATTGTAAGGGGCCACTGGGTTCTCCATCTTTCTGGAGTCATGGAAACTTTTGAGACCAAGCAGACCGCTGGGAATCTTCTCTCTAGAAAGATGCGCAGGTTCTCAATTGTTTCAGTAATTTAAAGAAGTTAAAGTACTCCCTACTATCCCCCGCCAAAACCCATTCAAAGACTCTAGTACTTGGCGTAAGAATGTCAGCTTCTGGTGGAACCAATTGGGATGTCAACTCCTAATTAGAAGCTGGCTTGGTGAGAAAACGTTCAAATATTTCATGATGTCAGACTACAGAGGTCAGTTGATCATTAAGAGCTTCAGGTATAATGGGTGTTTTGAGGTCAACAGACATGGGAACAGAGTATGGTCAGGTGGTTCTGAAAAAGTCACCTAGTCTTGACTTGCTACGCCTGCCTTCTCCTTAGTGCTAACTTCCCCCTCACCTCTGAGAGATGAGTCTTAAAAGGCTGACGGTTTCTACCCAATGTTTGCTAAGTGTCTCATTAACAGGTTAAAAAAGAAAAAAAGAATCTGATTTCTAAGAAACCCCCTTTTGAATGCAGTCTATGTTCTTCGTTTTATTTGGAACAACAAATGCTTTCTAATGGCCAAAATATTTAAGTTTGAAAGCCGGATAATGAGAATACACAATAATCACTTCCTTCAACTTTTTTTTATTCCAGCAATAATTTCCTTGTCACTTGAATGCGACTTCCCATTGTCACAGTGACTCTGAAACAATGACTTGGTGCTGCCTGATGGCACAAAGTGGAGTTGTGAAGCTGATGCCAAAACCGTGTCAACTTAACTTGGGAGAATGACAAGAGCTCTGAGCAATCTCACTCGCCGAGGAAGCAGGCCCGGCCACTGCACTGGCACACAGGTTGGGGTGAGCAAATCTTCAGGGTCTTGATTAGCCTCTGCTCCTACTTCCTCATGTGGCAAATCTCTATTTGATTACGCGTGCTCGTTGTACCTCCAAAATCCGTAACTATGTAAGTCAAGCAAACCTGAAACAATGCATGCAGGCATTTTCCTCTCTCCCACGGAGGAATAAAACCTCACCCAAGTGTTTTCATAAGAGAATAAAATCAGATTGTTTTAGATATTACAGGGTAACTCAAAGGGCAACTGAGCCCTTTGTTTTTTCACAGATAGCAAATTCACGGCCCAATGACTTTCTCCAGCATGCAAAGCCGTGGAGTTCTTTCCCATGCGTTGAACATAACTTCAGATACTTCTCAGTGCAGTACTGGCACCCAAGGGTTCAAGGTGGTAAGAGATGGAAATGGCTCTGCCTACACCTGCAATTCAGATTCCAACCCTCTTGGATCATTATTTCATTAAGAAAATATTTGTCAAGCTCTTGCTCTGCACATCATAAAGTGGAGGGCAAGAGCAGATTGATTTAATCCCTTCTGGAGCTGATAGTTTCTTTGTGGTGTACTGTAACACAGTCACAGGTTTCTAGGGTAAGATGTGGGTATCTTTGGAAGAGGGGCAGCATTATTCATGCTACCACAGCCTACTAGACGTCAGGCACTATGCGAATGCTATGAAGAGCAAAAACAGGTAGAGATCCTGTCCTCATGGCCTTGGGGACACTTCCTGACACGGATGAATGAATACAAACCAAGGCTCTGGGGAGGACTCAGGAGGGAACGCAGAGAGCTTGGGGAACTGAGAGCAGATCTGCATCACAGAGTTGGGTGGGACATTTGCTGCAGGAAGAGGTAGCAAGAGCTGGCAGGGGTGTACTCAGTGGGATCTTGCAGGTTTATGATTATCCGAGCAAGAGAAGGCCAATGCATTCATTCATTCATTCATTCATTTATTTGTTTCTGAGACAGGGTCTTTCTCTGTTGCCTGGGCTGGAGTGCAATGGTATCCTCATAGTTCACCAATGCAGGCTTTTAAATAAGGGTGGGTGTGTGTGTGTGTGTGTGTGTGTGTGTGTGTGTATAACGTATATGAAAACAACTGCCTAGCTGATATGTGGAGACTAGGTCAGGTGAACACTGAGATACATGTAGCTAGAACTGTTAGGAAACTATTGCAATAGTCTGGGCAAGAGGCAATAGTAGCATGAAGCAGGATGAAAAACAGAGAGGAAGAGGCATGATGATTGATGTAGTTCAGGGATAGGCAAGCTAAGGCCCAAGGACCAGATCTGACCCACGCCTGGTTTTTGTAAATAAAGTTTTATTGGAACACAGCTACGTCCATTTGCTTACTGATTGTCTAAGGCTGCTTTCACCTACAAAGGCAGAGTTGAATATTTGTGGCAGAGACCAAAATATTGACCTGCAGAGCTTAAAATATTTCCAATCTGACCTTTTATAAAGTTTTCCAGTCCCGGATGTAGGAGGTTCAACGGATAGGACTTGCATAGAGGTTGGATATGGGAGGAAGAGGGAGGTTTCTGATTGCTGGTGAGATCCACCTAGAGGAGGCCTTGGTGTGTAGGGTGGAGAGGTGAGGTGGTGTTGGGGGCAGATCATGAGTTACTTGTTGTTGAGATTAGGTTTGAGCCAATGCTAAGGTATCCAGGAGGCAATGGTTTAGTAGATAGATGGGTCTGGAGCCTTCGGAAAATTTACAGACCCTGATATCCTTCTTAGTTGGTGCTCAAAGGGATATTTCTTAATCTGTTGGACTAAATTCCATGCAAAAATATTCCATTTAAACTTTTTATAACCCTTATTCTTATTAAATTTAATGAAGAAGAAAATTCCAGAAACACTGGTTGAAAGTGTGAGAGAGAGAGAGAGAGAGACAGGGAGAGAGAGAATGCCTGCGTAAATAAATTTGCAATTAATCGAAAGACATTATCATTTTAGTTCAGCTTGCTTTGATTCCTGGTCATAATCTAAGCTTCATAGCTTAAAAGCTATGAAGAGAAATCAAATTCATATTTTTACCTTTTCTCAAATTTGAAAACTATGAGGTCCATATTTTTTTTAATTTATAAAATGTCGTCAGAAATGAATGCCAGTACAACAAACTGATAAAGAGTACTTTTTATTCAGGCAAATGTCCAAGAGACAAGGGAATGGCAGTGACGTTTCTCCCCTGCTATGGTTTGAACGTGTCCCCAAACTTCAGGTATTGGAAACGTAATCCCCAATGCAACAGTGTTGAGAGGAGGTGCCTAACGGGAGATGTTTAGTTCATGAGGGCCCCACCATTATGGACGCATAAATGCTGCTATAAAAGGGGCTTGTGGGAGTGGGCATTCTCTTTCTCTCTTGCTTTCTCTCTCTTCTACTCTTCTATCTTGTGAGGACATGATCCTCTGCCCAGGAGGATACATCATTCCAGGAGTCATTTTTGAAGCCAAGAAACCAGCCCTAACCTGCCAATACCCTAATCTTGGACTTCCCAGCCCCCAGAACTGTGAGAGGATAAATTTCTCTTCTTTACAAATTACCCAATCTCAGGTATTCTTTTCTATAATAGCAACACAAACAGACTAAGACACTCCCTGCCCCTACCTTTCCTAGTTAACTGCTCAAAATTTCAACTCCCTTGGCATTGCTTTTCTTGGGCAGAATGAGAAAGCCCATCAGCATGCAAAATTTGGATACTGAACCAATG
>VSMD01035315.1:0-35191 GCA_008750895.1 Mirza zaza
TTTTTTTGAGACAGAGTCTTGCTTTGTTGCCCAGGCTAGAGTGAGTGCCGTGGCATCAGCCTAGCTCACAGCAACCTCAAACTCCTGGGCTCAAGCAATCCTGCTGCCTCCTGAGTAGCTGGGACTACAGGCATGCGCCACCATACCCAGCTACTTTTTTATATATGTATTAGTTGGCCAATTAATTTCTTTCTATTTTATAGTAGAGACAGGGTCTCGCTCTTGCTCAGGTTGGTTTCGAACTCCTGAACTCAAATGATCCGCCCGCCTTGGCCTCCCAGAGTGCTAGGATTACAGGCGTGAGCCACCGCACGCGGCCTATGATTAGAGAAGTTTTAAAAAAATTAACTAAAGCCCATATTTTTCTCAGATTTCCTTAGTTTTTATCCAATGTTCTTTTTTCTAATCAGGATCCCAACTAGGATGCCACATTGCACTCACCTGTCCTGGCTCCTTAGGCTCCTCCTGGCTGGGGCAGTTGCTCAGACTTTCCTTGTTTGTGGTGACCTTGACTTCTTTGAGGTGAGGAATTTTGTAGAACATCCCTCTGGGGTTTGTCTGATGTTTTTCCTCATGGTTTAGACTGTGGCTGTGGGTTTTTAGGAGGCAGATCACACTGGTAAAGTGCCATTTTCGTGATATCATATCAAGGGTGCATGCTGTCATCATAACGTATCCCTGTTGATGTTAATTTTGGTCACCTGGCTGAGGAAGCGTTTGTCAGGTGTCTCCACTGTAAACTCACCCCTCCCATTTCTTACACACTAACTTCTTTTGTTTTTATTTGAGACAAAGTCTTGCTCTGCTGCCCAGGCTGGAGTGCAGTGGTGCAATTAGAACTCACTGCAGCCTCAAACTCATGGGCTCAAGTGATCCTCCTGCCTCAGCCTTGTAAGAAGCTAGGACTACAGGTGTGCGACACCATGCCCAGCTAATTTTTCAATTTTTTGTAGAGATGGGGTCTTGCTATATGGTTCAGACTGTCCGTGAACTCCAGGCCTCATGCGATCATCTACACTTGGCCTCCCTAAATGCTGGGACTACAGGTGAGAACCACCACATCAGGTCTTTTAATATACTACTCTTTGAAATGAAATCACTGTGCAAAGTCCACACTTAGGGAATGAGGAGTTAAGCTCCACTTCCTTAGGGTGAAGTATCTACATAAATTCTTTGGAATTCTGTATGTGTGAGATGCTTGTCTGTCTCCCTCCCTTCCTTCCTCCCTTCCTCCCTTCCTTCCTTCCTCCCTTCCTTCCTTCCTTCTTCCTTCTCTCTCTCTCTTCTTTTCATTTTATTCTTTCTCTAATCATTTATTTATATTGGTATGGACTCATGGATATTTATTTTATGCTTTGGGTCATAATCCAATATGAATTAGTTATTTTGTTGCTCAAGCTGTCCCAGCTTTGGCCACAGGACACATTTGGGTCTTGTGTTCCTTGCCATACCCCTGTCGTTGTGGTTTACTATTATTATTTTTTAGCACTTCCTTACTTTATGGCACTCACAAGATGATCCAGGCTCATCTTGTATATCTGCCTTAGTCCTAGAATCAGCCATTTCTCCAAAGAGCTCTGGTTCCTTTTATTGGAGAATGATGTTAAAACCCAGGGTCTGGGTGCTGGGTGTGCTCATCTCTGATGAGGTTTCACTGCTTCTAGGCCGCCTCAACTGACAGAGTAAGGAAATATATGTGTGTGTGCTATCATGTATATACAGATACCTACAGGTATTTGTATAACCATATGTATCTCCATTAAAGTAAGCACGAGTTTACACTGATGTCTCAACTCAGCTCTAATTCATTACTACATGGATGACTGTAGCCTCCTCCCTTGCTTGTCTGTAACTTCTACTCCAACCATGAGAAACGTGGCTTCCACCATCTGCCATCCAGTTACTTAACTCTTCCACTCTAGTGTGAATATGTAGTGGTTTCATGGTGATTAACCATCACTCCTTCGGGAAACAACTTTATCAACTAGAGTACATTCAAATACGAAGGGCTTTGCCACTTATTTTAAAAATTATTATATTTCTTATAATTATTATCTGTTACAAGGGACTGTAAATTATTTACATTATTTGTTATTACTGACATGTTTGGATTTGTTACTGTCATATTGTCCTGGTTTTCAGTTTATTATCCCCCTTTCTTGCTGTTTTCACATTTGTATTGAATCAATAAAGTTTCCTATAGTCTTTCTTTAATTTTTCTGTTATTTTGGAAGCCATAGATTATAGTTCCACTCTTTTAGTGGTTATTTTAAAATCATAATTGACTGTATATTTTTCTAACAAAGGCAGAATTATTCGGTGTTGCCTTCCTCCTCCCTAGTAAGACAAAAAAACCTGCTTTCTCATTGATACCCTCCCAGCCTGTTACTATTGTCTTGGATTTTAATTTTGCTTTTATTAAATTTAATTTTTACATTAGATAATTAACATATTACATGGTTTAAGAAGTAAGTGGTACTAAAAGGTCTATAATGAAGAAGGGTTGTCCTTTTCTCCATACTTCACCACTTCCATTAGCAAATACTTTCTACTCTTTTTGCTGTTTTTTCAGGTATTTACCTCTACAATTCTAAATATGATGCTTACACTGCCATTCCTTGACTTTTCTGCTTTAGGTTATAGCTCTATTACTGCTGACTTTATACTATGAAAGATCAAGATTTGTTACATGATCGCACAACTCTCATGCATACACGTTTCCCCTCATCACATCTTCTCCCCTTAAAAGGCTGCTTATATGTATGTGATATTACATATATTATATACATGTGTTTATATATATATAATTTCCCCCTCACCCTCAACATTTAGGGTTGGAGGGGTTTGCATATTCAGTGTTTTAATGATTTTAGCGGTGTAAATTCTTGTTCACAGATGAGCCAAATCATTTTTTAGTGATTCTATTTCCTTTCCTGTGCATTTTTTAGTTCCTTCTGCTGAAAATTACTTTTTTCTCTTCTCTCTGCTGTCTTTCTTCATTTCTCTCTTTCCACACTCTCAACCAGCTCTTTTTTTCAAGCTCTTTCATTCCAAGGCCTTTTATTCCAAGTTTCCTCAAGGTCGAACCTTTCGAATAAGCCCTATCCTCCTGTCCCAACAGGTCTCACTTGCTTTCTATTCCTATTGCATTGCAGCCACTGGCCTGGTACTTCCAACTGCCATTGTACTTTTTCTCTGCTAGATTTTGTATTTTGCCCTTTCTTGATTTACACCCATATCAATGGTAGCCTTTGAGGAAGAACATGTGGTAGAGATTTCTAATGTCTGGTATCTAGCTGAGCCCAGGTGAGCCCGGCTCAACCAGGGCTGACCTGCAGATCTGTGAACAAGATAAGCAAATACGTGTTTTGGTAAGCCACTGAGATTCTGTGGGTATTTGCCCTGTGGGATTACTGTAGCAATAGCTGAAAACTAAGGAAGCTTTCCTTGTATGTCTAGAGATCCTTGGCTGGTGCTTCATTTTTAAGGAGGTGGAGATTGGGACTCTGTGTGCACTAATGGGGCTTGTTGAGTGCATGGTACATGTGCAGAGAGATAGCTATTTCCCTGGGAGCCTTCAGATGTCAGTGTCTGCAGGTCTTGCAGTTGTGCTGCCCTTTCCACCTTTCCCAGGATGCCCTCTTCATATTACTGGAGTTTACAAACCTTTCTTCCAGCAATCTGATAGATAAATGGGGACGGGATTGTCTCAATCAGTACTTAGACTTTCACCAAATCCCCTAACTGAGCAAGTGCCTCATTCGTGTGTTTAGTAGCATTGGCGAGGTCAGAATAGAAAAGCTCTAGTCTACTACCCAAGAAAGGAAGGTATAAGGGAGGTAGAGGTGCCTGGCTGCAGGAGGTGAAAGAGAACCTTAGTGTCTACTTGCCCTTTATAAAGACTTCCAACCAGTTTTCCTGTTTTCAGCCTTGTCTCCAAGCCTTGTCAGCAAAAGTGCTCTCAATTTCTGAGCCTTCGGAAGTGTGTATTGAATCAATGTGCTGCTTCTTCGTGGTTTCACACATAAGCACTTAGATTGCAGCTTCTTTTGCTCTTTTAAATGTTATATACATACATCTGCTTTCCAGCCTTAAATGTTTTGTTAATATCTCTATTTGGTTGTCTTTATCTTTCTGACTGTGTATTTAAGAACTTAAAAAACAACTTTGTTATGCTTATGGTGGAGTTTTAATAGGGAAGCAAGATAAAGAAGTCTGTTTTATATACCATATTTAATGGGGAACTCCCATCCCTTTTTAATGAGAATGTTGGTAACTTTGGAATAATTCATAATTAAATTTATTGACATGTTACCAATTTCTGTTCCTTGTATACAATGTGTTCTCTGTGGGTTCATTTTTTTTTTTTTTTTTTTTTACCTACTGGAACACATAGCTCTTCAGGGAGAGTTATAGGATGTGGAAGAGATGGTAAAATGGAACATTTCCTAGCCATGAAGATGTCAAAACCTATATTCCAAAGGACTGTAAAATGAAATGGCAGAAAACCAGCTTTTCCACTCATTTATACCTGACTCCGTTCAGATTTGACTACCAGTCAGTGTCTTATAAAGAGGTTGGAGAGAACAAGAAATGGAAGACTAGAAATTGAATGAGGAATTTTGAAAAGCATAATAATTTTGGGGAAGTGCTGTACTTTATTAAATAACCTCATAGTCTCAAATCAAGCGAGATATATTTTGAAGGAACTGTCAAAAGAGTATTATGAGTGCCTTGCATTTTGGGGGACAGGGTGGCTGGTGACTGAGTTGTCACCAACTCAGTGGTGGCACTGAGGGTGGTGGCACTGAAATGCCAATGGTAGACTGATGTGGCTTTTGTTAACAGTGTAGAGGACTTCTTTGGAAGATCATCATACTTCCTGAGCTTGTGGGGGCAAAGTTTGTATGAGTGCGTTATGTAGGCTAGATATGGATGACATACCTAACACAGACAGTGGTCTGTGGTCTTCTTAGGTCTTTCCCAAGAGGCCAAGAGGAGGAAAACTGTACCCAAGAGGAGAAAAAATGGAGGCATCACCATATTCCTAGAGACCAACCAAAGGGTGAGTGACCTGTTGGAATAGACTCTTTCACATTCATCAAGGGAACTTCAGGTTGAGTGATTTCCATGGGGGATTCTCTGAAGACCCCTGAGAACACCATGAGATCAAGAGTCAGAGGTAAACACTTTCTAAATCCTAAGAGCACTGATGCTAACTCACCTCCTTGTACTAGTCCTTGGAGCTTTCCTTTGCCTTTTCTTCCTTTCTGCTTGGTCTGGAGGGATCAGAAGCGTATTTAGCAGAAGTAGAAGCACATCTGGGGAAGGGAGAAGAGGCTGTGGCACCTCCTTCCTTAACTGCAAGTTTTTCACCCACAACAGCTTGGCCTGGGTGAAAGAGAGAAAACTTAACTTGGAATCAATGCTAGAATTCTGAAGCTCACTGGATGTTTAAAATGTGAAATTGATCTTTTGTTTTGTGATTTAGGTCTTTTAAAATTTTTTGTTCTAACAGTGACCAGCAAATTCATGGGGCTGAGTTTTTTTATCCAAGAGTAGAAGGATTTGTCCACTAGCAGTTTTAAAGGAAAAATGAGAGACAAAATGGGTGTTAAAAAGTTTAATTTGCTTTGCAGTTATATCCCAGAAGCTGGATAGTTCCTTAAAATGGTTACACTTATCTGACAATATTCTTATGCTGCCCTCACTCTTGAGGGGATAAAATTCTAGGCTTTTAAAAAATTCACTTTGATGATATTGTTCCATCGTCTGCTGACATCTATTGCTGTTGAAGAGAAATCTGTGTGTGGGGTAATTAAGATTTGTGTTTCTGAATGTCCTGCAAAAGAGGCACTGACAGCTTTTGTTCTGGACTTTCTTTTCAAGGCTGTTTTCTGTCCCCACAGCCTTAGAAGATAGAGATGTGTCTCCTGGAGCAAGTGGAAAGTTTGCTTAGTGCCTTGGAAATCAGAGACCATGTCTCCCTCAGGGCCTTCAGCTGTACTTAACGCATTGAGTTTTTTTTCCCCCTGTGTGAGGTGGGAGGTGTATTTGAGCCCAACTTTATGTTTTTCTGGCTTGGAGCATAGCAAGTATCATCTGGATAGGAAGTTACCAAATTTAAATAACCACTTTAATGAACTTTTCTTGAGTATTTAATTAATTCTAGGTGTTAATGTAAATAACGCTGAAGTTGCAATTGTCATAGCAATTTTCTATTGATAATTCCCAGTTACCAAGATTGATTTTAATTTTAGCAGACATTGTATTTTTTCTCCTGAATATTTATTTTAGAGTACTTACCATATTTCCTGTTTTTTAAAAAATATATCACATCCAGTCTTCCCTTATTAACTACTCTCTTGGGATGTTCAGATCAGAGGTGTTACTATTTCTAAGCCTATGGTGATGCCAACCCCATTTAATGCTCCTCACACTTCACTTTCCCCTTTGCTCATGCTAGCTATGTTACAATTCCAACTTTATGACTTTTCACTTCTTCAAACTGCCCTTTATTGCTGAAAGTTCCACATTGTAATTTGAAAAGTAGAACACTAAAGTATCCATTTCTGAATGATCTGCTAACTACTGGGCTGTAATTTTATTTAAAGTTGGTAGTTCAGCTAAAACTTTAACTATTTTATTCAACTTGAGATGTATTTTTGTAGCTGATTATTCCTGCTTATGGTTCTACCTAGAGCTTTTATTTTACAGTTATATTTTTGTACCACATTAGATATTTTTCCATCGATTTGCACAAAGCTAGATAAAAACGTTAACAAAGACATAAAAGTCATATGTTAAACCAGGAATAGTATTGGAATCAGAAATTATATAGTGCATCATCTGACTTTTATTTTTTTCCCTGAGATTTATTGCTTTGGAGAAGATTCAACCCAAGAATATGATGGCTAATACAGTTTTACCAAATTCTCAAAGAACTAAAATTATGAAGCTAAAGCTTATTTCATATGCTGACTGGAAATGAAAAGAAAAATATGTTCAGATAAATTACCTGAGGTAGAAAAATAAATGCCAACCATACAGATGAAGCATGTCTTGCTTGTTATATATGTTAGATTGGGTGTTCTCCTAGTAAGAGCTGTTTCTTTGTTTCAGTTCAGCTTCTTCAGAGATTTCCCATAGCTTACTTTAACCCAAGGGAAGTTAGGAAACTGTGTAGGGTGGCAGAGAATTGCTGTCTCTTTTCTTCCTGTAATTAAAAGACAGGGGATCTTAACCTGGGATCTGTGGAGGCCTCAGGGGTCCATGGGCAGGCTTTGTGTACAAGGGGTGTGGGTGTCTTGTAATTTGGAGGCTATAACAAAATACCACAGACCGGGTGGCTTATAAACAACAGACAGTTGTTTGTTCTCACAGTTCTGGAGGCTGGGAAGTCCAAGATCAAGGCACCAGTAGATTCAGTGCCTAGTGAGGGCCCACTTCCTGGTTCATAGGGTCTCCCTAAGTTGACCCATCACATTCTCATCAGTGCAGGCTCTTACCAAGCTGGGCCATCATGTGCATGCTCTCAAGCCTCTGTGTACATTTTCAATAGTGAAAGATGAGACTCTCTGGAACTTCTGGACTCTAGGACCTTCCCTCTCCCCTAGACAGCTAGATCTGTTCTTTGGAACCACAGGCACCATCACCTGTCATGGACGAGAGTATCATGGATGTCATCTCACTAAAGCAAGCACCCAGGCGAGTGATATCTAGTGTTCAAAACATCCTTTAGGACATGGTTGGGTCAGCTTAATCTGTACCATCTGACCAGGTCATCTGAAAGTATTACCTTATACTTGGAGATGTAGGAAGACAGAAAGTTTTGCTCAACATGGAGGTGGAAGAACAACACTATGGGAAAAATATCAGAAACCACCCTTAATCTACCCACCCTAAAATGTATAGTAATAACTAATTTGCATTTTCAATGTGTAATAAGCCTGTATAACTGCTGGAACGTTAAGATACAATGATAGCTTGGCTAAGTGGTTGATTAGAAAAGTCACATATATATTTATATAGATATAGAAAGTTCTATAAGATATATATATCCATCTGTTACTTGAAGCATTCTTTTTTTGGTAGAGCAGGTTTTGGAGGGTTTCCACTTTTTACTTTACTCACTTTTTGTTTAATTCCTAAAATTCATAATGAGCATGTGTTATTTCCTATCATAAGAAAAAACCAAAAGTAGGAAGAACAGATTTGGAAGGTGAGATTTCACTTTTTATCCCTGGAGCTTACCTAGGGTGGTTGGTGTCAAAATCTCCTGGGGAGTGTCTCAACACACACATTCCTGTGTCCCTACCGTCCCTTGTCAGTCACCCCTGGTTCTCCTGCATTGCTTGCGTAACTCGTGGCATCCCCAGACAGAGTTCTATCTTGTCATGACAACATTCTGGAAGTGGTACTCTGGAGAAGGCTTTTCCCACTCTGGGCCCCAGGGCATCATTTTGCTTGTGGCAATCATTTGAAGCTCCAAATAGCTAGCTGGACCTCGAAGCCGTCTCCTGGCCATCTCTGGTGGGTGAGCTCAGTGGGGACCTCGCCAGGGGAGCTGAAGACCACGGTGGAAACTGAAAAGACCATGTAGTCCTCCTCTCTGCTGTGGTAGGGATGTCAACCCCAAATCTAGGGAGAGGTAAATTTGTCTTCCTCTTGGGGAGAGAGCAATTTGTGGATTTTAACCGTCCTCTTTTTACTCCCATGATGGGGAGAGTGTTGGACATAACTTCCTGACACTTAGGGACAATTCTGCGAGGTCGGGAAGGAGCCTTGTCTTGTGATCAGGAGATTCTGAAAGCAGGATGCACGCCGTGGTGCTCTAGACCCACAGGGGAGGGGCTGGGGGACTCACCTGTCCCTACTCTCCTTGCCCAGGGATAGCTGGAATAGACAAGTCACTTAACTTTTCTGTGACTCAGTTTCATCATACGGAAAATGGGAATCATAATTGTAACGATTAAATTCATTCACACTTGTATGCATGTAGCATTTAATAGATATTAACTGTTACTTTTATTATGTGTGGTGGGAGGTCATACAGGCCTGCCGTGGAACTGGCCTGCGGAGGAGGAAGCACAGGTGTAGCAGTGATCCCTTCACATGGCAAGTAAACTCTGGGTGCTCACACGGCCTCTTTCCCAGCCTCGTGGCATAAAACAAGTGAGCACAAAGCTCACTGCAGCCTGCACGACGCTACTCCATGCAGGAGATGTTGGCTGTGACATTTACTTTCATGAGAGATTGGGGCGCCACCGGGTTTATCTTATGCATATCCCTAGCTGCTTGCTGGTTGGCTTGGTGACAAACCGGAGTGAAAACCACCTTAAATGGGGCTCTGCCCTTATTCTTGCCAAAGTTGAAACCTGGATAGACAGTGCGGTGAGACCTAGCTTTTGGTGTAATTAATACTATTTGCAAGAATAACCTCACGTTTAAGTGGGAAAAGAGGAGGAGGGAAATAAAGACAAGAGCTTGCCTGCTGTTATTTTTGTGGGATGCTATGCTGCACCCCAGTAACGACTGTCTGTGATACGGGGGCAATTAGACAAGGTGCGCTTGAGAGCTACACATCTGTAGCCCCACAAAGGGGTGGGCTCTGGTGGACCATGGGCAGGGCTCAGTGACCCACAGGACATGGAACAGGGAGCATGTTGTAGTTTCCTTAGACAGTGGACCCTTGTCTGTGGAAGTAGCCCCCTGACCTCATGGTTGAAAATGGTGAATTTCGGGCTCCAAGACCCTTTAACCTGATGGATTGTGCTCGTTCACAAGGAATGCACTGACGGCTAATTTCGGATTTGCTTCTTTTAATATGTAGGAAATCCATGGGTTGTACATAGATCTTTATCTCAGAAATATCTTTTGCACCGTTTGCTATCTCAGTAGTATACTGAAGTGAAAACAACCGTAAACTGAATTCACACACTGAATTCTAGTCAATCTTAATACCCTGGCCAGACTCTGTGGCCTGGCCTAACTTCCCAAACCATCCCCAAATCAATCCCCATGGCCAGGGAGATGCAACATGGAACAGCCTGGCTTAAGCCAACCAGGCACACACTGTGAACAGGGGTGGGGTAGGTGGAGTTGGTCCCACGAAACCACACAGTGAGTGGCGGAGGGGAGGTTCCCTAATTGGAATTTTGTACCTTAAATGAAAAGGAATAGCACCGAGGGAGGAAATAGCAGATGTCTGCTTCAGGCATTGCTATTTTCTAGATGGTATGTACCCTCCAGATGGCTGGAACAGATAACTTGCAGACTTCAGCATTTTCACTACTCTATGAACATTTTCCTTCCTAATGAGAGGTATGTTTTGTTTTTCCCACAAGTGGGAACAATTCTGGATAGCTCTGCCTCACAGGCATAGCTGCTGTATTTGGGTTATTCATTTATTAAGCGCCTTATTAACAGAGCCACGCCCTGCTGTAGTCACGGGCCCCACAGATGGTAGATCTGTGTTAGTGAGGGCCGTGCTGGCTGCTGCAATGAGAGACTTCAAAACAGAGAGGCTGAGGCAGTGGCACACGCCTGTAATCCTAGCACTCTGGGAGGCTGAGGCAGGAGGATCACTTGAGGCCAGGAGCTCAAGACCAGCCTGGGCAATGGTGAGACCACCCTCCAATACAAAAAAAGAAATTATCTGGGTGTGGTGGTGCACGTTTGTAGTCCCCTTTACTGGGAAGGCTGAGACAGGAGGATTGCTTAAGCCCAGGAATTCGAAGTTGTGGTGAGCTGTGACGAAACCAACTGCACTCTACCAGGGAAACAGAGTGAGACTCTGTCTTAAAAAAAACAAAATAGAGAGAAGCTGAATACTATGTCAGAGGTTTGTAGCTGCTCTAGAGGAGCCCTTCAGGTTGTGGGTGGCTCTGCTCCACGTGGTCATTCAGGGACTTGGGCTGACAGCAGCCCTGTAATTTTCAATGCCTTGCTTCCAAGATCACCCTAGTCCTTGGCACTCCGGCCAGCAGACACGGGAGAAAGAATGCGGGCAGGACACAGGCAAGGTTTCGGGAACCCAGCCTTGCGGTGGTATTCATCACTTCTGCTCCCATTCCTTTCTTCCAGAAAGTTCCTGGCTCTCCTCTAGGATGGCTCAGTTTAATGGGGGGAAGATCAGCATGTGAACAGCAGGCAGAGGAGGAATTTGTTTTAAGCAACAGTTTTTCCACCTCACACCCTCCGCTTTATGATTCCACATTGCCCCAATGCTAAGACCTGCTCAAAAGAAAAGGACATTAAGATAGAAATACAATGCCTCCGGTTGCACAGAACAAAACTGTATTTATTTTACGTTTTTGAGGCAAGGTCTCACTCTGTCACCCGGGCTAGAGTGCAGGTGGTGTCAGCATAGCTCACTGCAGCCTCAACTCCTGGCTCAAACTCCTGCTGCAGCTTCTTGAGTAGCTGGGGCTACAGGCAAGAACCGCATTTGAACATGTTATATCCTTCATATGTGTTTCTAGTGAGATATTTCTTGTTATCAGCGATGTTAAATTTTATTTGTTTTCTCGCAGCTCCTGGTCATTCTTGGGAAAAACAAACAAAAAGTTTATTGAAGAATTATAATGTTCGAGGTTCATATCCACATGCCCCCATTCCCAATTTAATTATTACAGCAAATGTGTAAAGTGGTGTTATCATTTTCGTGTCACAGATAGTTAGGCTCAGAGAACTTAGGGGACTTCATTAAGATTGCACCTCAATGGCAGCGTGTGAAGGCAACATAAAATCTAAAAATCAGCACATGCAAGCACATCTATGATATAGTACATTCACAGGAGATGGGCTTCTGGAACAATAGAAAGGCAGGAATTCTGGCTGGAAGCCGACTGAGTGCAGAGGGCTATGTGTGAGCCGGGGCCACACTAGTTGCTGTAGCAAGTGAACCTCTAAATTTCAGAGCTCACCATGTTGATAATTGTTGCTCACTCATGTGACAGCCCGAGCCGGGTGTTCCTAGTTGAGGGTAGCTTTTGTTCCCAGGCTCCTTTAGTCTTGTGAACCTTGGAGCATCCAGTTGGCATTGTTCAGACTCTCAAATATTCATCTTTTATTTTCCTTTAGCCTTTCTCCCCACCCCCCCAATAAAATGGCATTTCCTGACAATGTCTGCTTATTGGCATTCCTTCTCTTCTCGCTGCCCACCTGAGGGCCGGCCGCTGTAGGTGTGTTGACAGATGTCTGGCTCCAGCAGACGCCCGTGGAGAATGGATGTTTCTGCGCAGTTCTGTGCTGCCGCCCCAGCTATTAACAGTCCCTTAAATGGATTTCCCAAGACTCAGCTCTCAAGTCACCCTGCCCTTTTCAAGTTTGTCTGCCAGAGCTGGTGATGTGTCTAGCGCTTCCGAAGGCTCTCTGAGTCTCATTCCACATTTAGCTGCTGATCTTGAAAATCCCAGACTGGTTAGGAAAAAAAAAAAAAAAAAAAAAACCTACCTAATTTTAGGATCACAACTCTGAAAGGAAATTTCTATGGTTTATCATCATCGATGCTTTCTTAGTGAGCGCCTTTGGGACCCCAGATGAGAGACCCCACACTTAAAAGCCATGAGGGAGGAGCGAACACGAGGCTGAGGGGTTAAAGGTTAACTTGGCCGCTTAGTGAGCACTTCCCAGAGAGAGGTGGCTGCATCCCGGGACAGGACCATTGTCATACTTACCTCCAGAAACCGCCCTCCAAGACCAGCATTCTCGGTCTCCTGCTTCCCAGAAATATACCATTTTCCCAGGGTATTCGTGCAGCTTGGCTGCCGATGAGGAGGCTGCTGGTGAGATTTCTGTAGCGTTGGGGGTGGGGTGAGCCAAGACGAACACTGGCCCTTGCAGGTCTAGCACCGTCTCTACCGGCTGCACCAGGAGCAGAAGTCGGGCAGCCAGGGCCACACCTTTCTTAAAACTGAGGATCAGAATATGGGGCTGTGCTCAGGGGTTTTGACCTCACCTGGCTTAGTCTCTGAGTGTACCCTTCCACGAACGAGAGTCTGGCTGCTTCCAACGTAGGGGAAGCTGGGCGGGGAGATCTGCCTTGCAGGGGGCTTCAGTGTAGATAGGTCTAATGGCAAGACATCTCCCGGGGGGCTCCCCAAAGTTGAGCCACTGTGTGGCTGATGAGACATGAACAAAAGACACGTGCTCACACAGGTGTGTGTGTGTGGGAAGCAGTGCTTAGCCTCTCAGCTCGCTCTGTTTCTAGTTTTCCACGGAGATGCATTTTCAATCATGGTAATTATCAAATTTCCTTGATTCCAAGATATTACACTGATTGTAAAACATATTATCAATTTAATAACAGTGTTATTTTGGGACGGGGAGAAGAAGGAAAAAGTACCGTCTAAATTGTGCAATGTGACTGTAAGACACATTCCAAATTTTAGAAATGATAAAATGTGATGATGTGGGAAAATGTTTTGGCTCAAGGAAATACGTTAGAAAAGAAGATTTTCTGCTTTAGACTAGTGCAAGGCCAGCTCCTTGGGTAGCGGAGAGGCTTTTTCCTTTGCAGGTTAGTTATTCCGTTTCTGGCAGCGGTTTTGGGTCTGTAATCACAGGAGCTGCAGAAGCCAGCGGGCCAGCGCCAGGTCTCCTGCGGGGCGATTTGTGGCTGTAATTTCTCGCTGTTGTCTGTTCTAACGCCCACCTATCTAGCACTGAAACCCGCTGGTGAGCAGAGGACCCCTAGGGAGAGGATTTGCAGGAAGATAAATTCCCCGGTCCCTGCCTACATCTGAATGCTATTGTGGAAGCCAAGCAGAATACAGATCACCCCAGACTGAATGCCGTGTACCTGCACTGCTAAGTAGAAAATTGCATATCAAATAACGGTTCCTAGACTCAGCTTTGTCTAGACACAAAACCTGCTTATGGTTTTTACTGTTCTTTGTCATTCAGGCATGTAAAACCCTTTCCCCCTCATTATCTCAGGCAGCTTATTTTGGGGGAAGTTTTCAAGGCCAATGGCCAACTCCTATCTTCATCCTGCCCCCAGTGTTCTTGAAGACGATGTTACAGCTGTCGGCACCCTGAATTGAAACTGCGTGGGCTCTGATGGCATCTCTGTAATAAATGTTTAGCATTAGTACCAGCATGCAGTAGGTGCTTAGTAATGCATGTTAAATGTATGTTAAATGCATGAAAACAGGGACAACTGGCTGGCATAAGAACCTCTAACACATCCTTCTTATGTGGCCTTAGCCCCTCTCCTTAGGTGCAGGGCCTGTGTTTATTATGTCGACTAGCATCTGATGGGCATTTTGAGTATTTTCTTCATGACATCATTCCTCATTAGGCGCTTTGTCTCTGTCTCCTCTAAACGCTAGTAAGTGCTGTGGGCTAGAGGGACCTGAAGAGGCTGGCTGTGCCCTTGCAGCAGTGGCAGTTCTGTTCAGCTCCCAGGCAGCTGCACAATTCAGCACAGCAGGATGGGAGATGCCAATCACAAAGAGAAAATACATGGACATTAGCATTCCATCCAGGATCAGTGCCAGGATCTTGGTGGATTGGGTTGCTGCAGGCATGGGATTATCTGGGGTCATCAGGAAGACCACGGATGGGTCCCTCAAGGTCTAACAGCACATCAGATCATTTTTTTTTTTAGCCCGAAACTTTTATTTTCAGGAATCCTAAGTAATATGAAACTCCAGAAAGAAAATACTTTAACATTTGCAATTCTTTAGGACAGGGAATGTGTGTGGGGAGGGCATACATTGAGTGTCAAAGAAACTAAAAGCCGAAATCCAAATTTTGGTCTGAGATGGCTTTTTCAGATGGGACGTTTGCTTGTGTTCTGAGACATGGCAGGTGGAAATCTCCCCTGGGCAATGGCCTGGGGCGGCACCTAAGCTGTTTGATTGGCAGGGGACAGGACCCTGAATAAAATGTGCCACTCTTTGATTTTCCCTCTGGGTCTCGTGGTTTAGATAGGCACTGCTTCCTCCATGGGTGGTTCCCCTGGGGGTGCTACATCATGGAAATGGGAGGGGGCATTTTTGGTTGTGACAACGACCAGCTGGGCCCTGCTGGCATTTGGTGAGCATGGCCTGGGAGCGCTCAGCAACCTACAATGCAGGGGGCAGTTCTGCCACTGAAGAATTGCCCCGTGTCTTGCCAGAGTCTCAAATGTCCTGTGGGCTTTTGTGTAGATGAAAAACCTTTACTCTAACTGTGTTTCCCATGTGCAAAATTGTGATGTACCCTAAATGTTCCAGGAAAGCAACCTCCATGTAAATCCTTCAGCTTGGAACTTTACTGAGCATTGGAAGGTCACTAGTGGTGGTTAACTTACCAGGGAAGCCACCCCTGTGGCTTTCATGTTCTTGAAGATTCTAAGGACAGTGGCAAACATCTAACTACTGCATTACAACCTCCAGTGTTGGGTTTTATGACTATTTCTGTGTTGAGATATATGTATATTATTCTACAATTTTTTACCCTTTTATTTCCATTAGGGTATAATATTAGTTATTTTAGAAATTGTGTTAGGAGTTATCTATCTATCTATCTGTCTATCTAACTATGGTTTGAACATGTTTAACCAAAGTTCATGTGTTATAAGCTTAGCCCCCAATGCAACAGCGTTGAGCGGTGGGGTGTAATAAGAAGTGATTAGGTCCTAAGGGTTCTGCCCTCAGGAATGGATTAATGTTGTTATCAAGGGAGCGGGTTGGTTATCATGAGAGTGGCTTTATTGCAAAAGCAAGTTTGGCCCCTTGCCAATCTCTCCTTTTTGCCTTTCCACCTCTGCCAAGGGACGATGCAACACAAAACCCCTTGCCACATGCTCTTCATGCTCTTGGACTTCCCAGCCCCCAGAACCATGAGCCAAATAAATTTCCCTTCCTTATAAATCACCCAGCCTGTGCCATTCTGTTAGAGCAACATAAAATGAACTGAGAAAGAAAACTGGTACTGAGAAGCGGGGCTGTTGCTGCAATAAATATCTGAAGCTGTGGAAGTGGCTTTGGAACGGGGTGATGGGGAGAGACTGGAAGAATTTGCAGGAAGAGGCTAGAAAAAGCCTGTGGTGCTGTGAACAGAGCCTTAAGGGTGATTCCAAAGGCTCGGAAGAAGAGAGCTGTAGGGAAAGTCTGAAACTTCTCAGAGATTACTTAAGTGGTTGTGATCAGAATGCCAGTAGAAATGTAGACAGTAAAGGCCATTTTGATGAGATCTCAGGTGGAAATGAGGAACAAGGTATTAAAACCTGAAGTAAAGTCCATCTTTGTGATAAATTCACAAAGAACCTGGATGAATTGTGTCCATGCCTGAGGGCTTTATGAGAGCAATGAACTAGGATATCTGGTGCAAGAGATTTCTAAGCAAAATATCAAAGGAGTTGCACAGGTACTTTAACCATATAGTAAGATATGAATGGAGAGAAATTATTTAAAGATGGAATTTGTAATTAAAATGGAAGCAGAATAAAAAGATATGGAAAATTTGCAGTCTGGCCAGGTAAAGAGCAAAATGGTATATTTAGGAGAGTAAACCAAGAATGTGGCCAAGCAAATGTTTGCTAGAGAGATTAGTGTGAACAGAAGGGAGCCAGGTGCTATTCTCCAAGACAATGTGGGAAAGATTTTGAAGGCATTTCAAAGATCTTTGGGACCATCCCTCCCATCACAAGCCCAGAGCAGGGCAAGGTTTCCAGAGAGGCACCCATGGGACTTCGGAATTTGCTGCCCAGGGATGCTTGGGGCTCTGCTTCCCACATTCAGGCACAGAGCTCCTCTGTTGCCCCAGGTGTGTGGCTTGGGCAGCAGCTCCAGAGGGCTCCATTGTAAGCCTTGGTGGCATCCATGGGGTGCTGACTGCTGATGTGCAGAATGCAGGAGCTATGAGGTCTGTAGATTTCAAAGGGTATATTGGATAGCCTGGGAGCTTAGGCTGAAACTTGTCACAGGGATGGAGCCACCACAGAGGGTAATGCTGAGCAGACATGTAGAGTAAGAGGCCCCCCATTTTGCCTAGTGGAGCCATGGGAATAAGGCCACCTCAGAGACCCCAGAACTGTAGGGCCACCAGCATGCAACTTCAGCCCAGGAAAGCTGCAGGCACAAGACTCAGACTCATGAGAGCTGCCAGGTAGACTGAGCCCAGCCAAGTCCCAAGGGCAGGGCTGCCTGTGTCCTTTTGGGCCCAACCCTCGCCTCCATCTTCCCAGCAGGTGTGGGACATGGAGTCAAGGAAGATTATTCTCCGGCTTTAAGACTTAATGTTGTTTTCCCTGTTGGGTTTTGGAGCCACATGGAACCAGCTACTTACATGGAGCCCATAGCACTTCTTGGCTACTTCTCCCTTTTGGAATGGGAATATCTGCCCCATGCCTGTCCTACCACTGTGTTCAGAAGCATGTAACTTGTTAATTTCACAGGCTCACAGGCTGAAGAGGAATTTGGGGATGAATTGTGCCTCGAGTCTTACCCATGTCTGATTAAGATGAGACTCTGAATTTTGGACTTTCAAGTCAGTGTTGGAATGAGTTAAGGCTTTTGGGGTTATTGGGGTGGAATGAATGTATTTTGAATTGTGAGAAGGACATGAATTTTGGAAGGTGGGGAAGAATGTGATGGTTTGTGTCCCCAAAAGTTTATGTGTTGGAAGCTTAATTCCCAGCACAACGGTATTGAGAGGTGAGGCATAAGAGGTGATTGGGTCAGGAGTGCTCTGCCCTCCTGAATGCATTAATGTTGTTATTTTGGGATTGGGTTAGTTATTGAGAGAGTGGCTTTGTTAAAAAACTGAGTTCAAATAACAAAAGCAAACAAAGGCCAGGTGCAGTGGCTCACACCTGTAATCCCAGCGCTTTGGGAGGATGAGGCAGGAGGGGGTGGTTAACATGTGAGCCCAGAAGTTCGAGAACAGCCTGGGGAACATAGTGAGACCCTGTCTCTGCAAACAGAACAAAAATTGAGTTCAGTGCCCCCCTCTCTCTCCTGCTCTCACGTGCTCTCTCGCCTTTCCGCCTTTCGCCCTGGGATGGTGCAGTGTGCAGGCCTCACCAGACGCTGGCGCCTGGACGTTGGACTTCCCAGCCTCCAGAGCTGTGGGAGATAAATTTCTTTATTAATTACCCAGTCTGTGGTATTTTGTTACAGTAACACAAAAAAGCTAATACCTATATCTACTCATATATCTATGCCTATATCTGTATCTATTTTAACCATCTTAGGCATTTTCAAGAATAGTTTGGTAGTGTTAAGTATATTCACAGTGTTGCGAAACAGATCTCTAGAACTATTTCACCTTGCAAATCTGAAACTCTATACTCATTAAGCAGTAATTCCCCTTTCCCCCCCTTCCCCCAGCCCCTGGCAAGCACCATTCTACTTTCTGTTTCTATGAATTTAATTACTTTAGATACCTTATGTAAGAAGAATCAGACAGTATTTGTTTGTTTGTTTGTTTGTTTTTTGTGACTGGCCTATTTCACTTAGTGTGATATCCTTAAGGTTTATTCACATTGTAGCATGTGATAGGGTTTTCTTTCTTTTTAAGATGAAATAATATTTCCTTCTGTGCATATCCCACTTTTTACTTATCGATTCATTCATCAGCGGGCATGTGGGTTGCTCCCAGCCCTTGGCTATTGTGAACGGTGCTGCTATTAGCATGGGTGTGAAAATATCTTTTTGAGACCCTGCTTTGGATTCATTTGGATTTACCCCAGACGTGGGCTGCTGGGTCCCAGGACAGTTCTATTTTTAATTTTTTGAGGAACCACCATACCATTTTCCATGGCTGTTGCACCATTTTACATTCCCACCCACCAATTTTCCAATTTTTCACATCCCCATCGGCACTTGTCATTTTCTGTATTTTTGGTAGTAGGTATCCTAATGAGTGTTTTAGATTACATTTTATATGAATTCTATTTTAAGATATCAAAGGGGTAGGTACGAAGTATTTGTTATAATAAGGGACACTGAGTTTAAAAGAGTTGAGAGCAACTGCTCTAGTGTCTTTTTTCATAGACTTAACAGCAGTCACGTCAAATATACTATCTTTAAAAATTTTGTTAGAAAACAACCTCTCTCCCCCCTTCCTCTCTAGCGAAGCTTCTGCTTCTCCTGCAGCAGCCTGGGGCCAGCTGTGCCAGTGTGGCCTCCATGGGCATCCTTGGTGCTATGTGGAATTAGGTTTGTTTTACCTTCTGCACCAGCAATTACTGATCTCTTTCTATCAAGTAGGAGAACAAAATACCTGTTTTGCCATTGAGCATATGAATTTTTTTTTTTTTTTGAGACAATGTCTTGCTTTGTTGCCCAGGCTAGAGTGAATGCCATGGCGTCAGCCTAGCTCACAGCATCCTCAAACTCCTGGGTTCAAGCAATCCTTCTGCCTCAGCCTCCCGAGTAGCTAGGACTACAGGCATGCACCACCATGCCCAGCTAATTTTTTCTATACATATTAGTTGGCCAATTAATTTCTTTCTATTAAAGAAACGGGATCTCGCTCTTGCTCAGGCTGGATTCGAACTCCTGACCTCGAGCAATCCACCCACCTCGGCCTCCCAGAGTGCTAGGATTACAGGCGTGAGCCACCACGCCCAGCCTGAGCATATGAACTTTATATACAATGAGCATTAATGAGTAATGTTTCATGCCTGAGCAAGTGTGGACTTCCTAGTGGACACATGTCACGGAGACACATCAGAATAAACCTAGACCCCTGAAAACCATGGCTGGGGCTCTGGGGCCTTTACCTGTCGTGCACTCATTGGCTGTATAAGGTATGAGAACCCCGCACCAATGCAGTGCTTTCTGAACCTGTCTAAAATGAATGTTACCGTTTGGTTAAAGAGGTAGAGCATTCGGTTTGGAGCACAGTGGAGTGGGGACGTGGAGTGACCAGGTGTTCTGGTCCGCAGACAGGTGCAGCAGCCTGGTCGGCCTGTTTGCCCCAGGACCTCAGCATTGGGGTGCATCCAGCAAAACCCCTCTGCGTTAACCCTGGGCTCATTCGGACTTCTCCCCCTTCACCTTTGGATGTCTTCTCTGGGCTCCCACGTGGAATCCTGTTACAGGAGGCTATAGCCTGGGATGCATTTTATAACTGATATTTCCTTAAGTATAGTTCCCCCAAAGAAATTTTTCTTTAGTGTGTCAGGGACCAAAAACATATATAAAAGAAAATTATTACAGTATTTCACTTGAGATGGTGCAGATAATGACAAGTTTCTTTCTTTCTTTCTTTTTTCTTTTTTTAAAAAAGTAGTATTTATGGCTATTCAATTAAACAACCCACCAAACAATAGTGAACCCACCACTATTTCCAAACACGCTATCTCGGTGTTTGTAGCTCACCATATGTTTGAAGTATGACATAATCCGTATGGAACACATTCAATTTGTTGCTTCCCAACTTCAATAGAAGCAGTTAAGTCTGTCTCCTTGTAGACAAATTGTTAATGAAAAGGTAGCTGAACAATCATTTTTTTGTAATATGCAATTCTGTCTCCTTAAATACAGGAGCCTGACAGGGCCATTCGGCAGTTAGTACTTTCTCTATACAGCTGAACTCTCTCTGACCCTCCGAAACTAACAACTGGAGCAAAAAGAGAGAAAAGGGGGAAAGTCAGGCAGAAATAAATACGCACCTGTAATATATAGAATCCTGAAAATTGAATGGAAGGTATATTTTACTTTATTGTTTTCAGATAATGTATGAATAATTGCCTTCTGCTGCCAAATGCATTTTTATCGATTTTAAAGTATTTCATGATGTTGGTGCAATGTTTGGGAAATGGCGGGACTGTCTGAAAGATTCGGGATTTAGAGTCCTGAGCTCTCCTCCCTTTCGGTGAAGAGTCAGAGCTGCCGATGGCGGCACAGGTGCGCGGTGGCCCCTTCCTCCTCCAGAGCCACAAAGGAGGAAACAAAAGGATTGGCCATTGGCCAGAGCAAGCCCGTGATTATTTTATTTCAATTTAATTATATATTCTCCAACTTCCCTAAGAGTTTCTTGAACAGAATTGGACAAAGATAGCCTTACATCCTGTTTTAAAATTCCGATAAAATATTCAAACAATGTCTTTAGGACATAGCGTAGAGTAATAACATCGAGTGTTAACTGTACCCAGGTTATCTGTGTACCTTCGCCACGGAGGAACGGATGGGCTGTGAAGATCACTCCCATCTGATAGACGAAGAAACATGGCTCAGAGATGTTAATTGACGTGCCCAAGGTCACCCAGCAATTTTGTGGCAGAGCCAGCGATTATATTCAAGAATGCAAACTCCACTCCACAGTTAAGATGCTCGATGCCTACTCCATGCAGAATGACAGCTAAAGACCATTTTATAGTAAAACATCATCCATTCAGACTAATTTGGGGATTTGGGTGAGGAGCAGTTTGAAGGACAGAATGTTTGAAAAGAAATCCAATCTTATACCTCCAAGCAGATGTGCGTGGAGTTAATTAAATGAGGGTTTTAAAATTAGGCAAGAGTCTTGAAGATTGTTATTTTCTGTAAGTTCAAAGATGTTCTTTAAAATAATAAAGTATTTTATCTTAAGGTCTTGCTTTCTTTGCTCCAATATACTTTTTTTTTTTTGGTAGTATGAATGTAAACCGTTCATGTGCGGATTAAACAGACGCGGTGAAGTGCAGCCCCGGCCGGAGTGCCGCGGGACGGCAGACACGCGTGCTGGAATGTTTGGGCCCGAAGACTCCAGGCTTGCAGCCCTGCTCGGTCGCTAAACGGCAGGTTTCTTTATTCCTCAGTCCTCTGTTTCCCCATCTTTCAAGTGGGTGTGATGATGGCACCAACTTCTAGGGCTGAGGACCAGACGTACTAGAGGGGGATGAGACGTGCAAATAGGTGCCCCCGCCTTCGCACGGAGCCAGGTGCAGAGAAGGTGCTCGGTTGCTGAGAACACGGTCACAGTTCACAGACATGGGGACCGAAGGCCTGCGGACAGGAGACAGAGACGCAGCGACCACCCTCGGTAGTGAATCGAGTGCGTCCGCTGAGTGGGAGGTGGCGCGTCCGTCTGGGAAGGTGGCATGTGGCCCAGTCTGAGCCTGGTGAAAGCGCCTGGGTTCCCTCCCGATGGCATCAGGACGCGCTGACGACTTCTGAGGATGCCTGTGCTAGGACGGGGGTCAGAGCGTGATTTGGTGGAGAGAAAACGGAGATCTAGTCGTGGCGAAACGAAGAGGAAGGAGCTCGCAGGACAAGCCTGCCCAGGGGAGAGGGCAGGTTGTGGGCGACCCGGAGGCCGTGGGTGCCGCACGTGGACGCCACGCCGCTCCCGGGGGCTGGCTCCCTGCTCGCCAGGCAGGCAGTCTTCTCAGGTTCGGGCCACCTGGCGATTGCATTTCCCATCGTGAGTTGCTAGGTCTGGGTGTCGTTATAGACCATCCTGCACACGTTGCACCAGGAAAGACGCGTCTTACCTGCTCTTCCTCTTCCTCAAGGCGACAACAGCAGCAAAAACAACCAACCAACCAACCAAACCAACAACGCCTCCCTGGTGGCCCCCGTTGCCTGTGGGAGGAACTTGTGAGCTTTATATTAAAGGCTGTTTGTCACCCGGCCTCAGATTTCTAGCCCCTCACCCCCTTTCCACCTGCTAACCTGCCCCTGTTCCCCAAGAACGTTGTATATTGGTGCATTTGTTTTGCTTTCAGATGTACCTCTGTGCTTCTATACCTGTTGAAGATGCCATTTTTTGCCCACATACTGTTGTTTGCTTGTTGAACTCACGTTCATGAAGGCTCGGTTCAAATGGGAAGTGACGGAGGTTCCTTTTTCTGTGTCTTCGCTGTGACTGTACGCATCAGTACCCACGCTGTGTCGTACTTGTTTGTTTCCTAGCCGGGCCAAGCAAACTCTGAGTTGCCGGAGGTAGGAGCTGTGCGTGACTCTAATCGCACCGGCGCCCGCCACCGTGCATGGCCAGAGCGGTTGTTTGCAGATATGTGAGTGGGGAGCGGGGAGGAAGGAAGGAGCGGTGTCAAGCCCTGGGGAATGGCGTGGGTGCCCGTATACTGCGGCTGGGGACATTGAGAAACCCAAAGAACAACCGCAATCAATGAGCTGTAGTAGCTCAGAACTTTGTGATCGACTTTTGTGCACCACAGGACTTGGCCCCATTGCTGACAGTTTTTAGAAAAACCACAGCCCTGATGCTTAAGCACATTGCCGTAATTCGACTCTCCATAAAGTGATCTTTAAATTGTGTTTTGAGGCTGGGAAATGCACGCTGGTGACATGCTTAACTGTATGGCTGCAGCAAAGCAGGAATCTAGACCTATCTGTATGCAAATACGATGCTTCAAGTTCATTATTGTTATTAGGAAATGGAAATACAGCCGGAGCAGAAATAACAGTATATTTCCCTCTGCCTGTGCTGTGTTTTCGTCGATGGGGCTTCTAAAGGACTGTGCGTTTACTAACCCATTAGAATGAACGATTTTATATCCTAATGCAAAATTAAAGGAATTTAAGGATCAGCCTAGGAGATACACTTGTTTAAACTTATATTAATGTCTCTATTGGTTATGTCAGCGATGCCAGTGGTATATTATTGGCAAAGAAAATATCCCAGCTGTGTGCATGCTTTCTAATTCTCAATGTTATATTTTATGACAAGGTACAGAGCTGAGTTCCTTCTCATCTATCCAAAATGCAGGACATAGGGCCAATTATAACTATTCTTAAATGTGAAACATACAATCAATTCTTAACTGTTTTATTATTTCACTCCTGTTTGCCCCTTTTTCCTTGTGATGTACATAGTTGGATTCTTCCAACTTTTTCAAGCTTGAGCCTATTAGTTTCTCCTTCTCATCTCCTTCAAGCAGTATTCACTGTGGGCCTTCCCACGGTTGTGCAGGATCCCGGGCAAATATTCTTTTGTGTGGCTCCTGTCCATTGAACAATTCGATTAATAAGTGCGTTACAAATGCGTGGACCCGTGTGAGGTATAGAGATTTATTAAAGAGGATTTAGATTAATGGAAGAGGAGAGATACTTAAGTATTTATTTATTCTCTAATTCAGGGCCTGGGAAGGTTCTGCCTCTCCCTATGCCCCATCTCTTCCTGTTCGGGTCTAGAAACCATCTCTCCGACGTCTGTATTGCCAAAGGCACCACTCCCAGACAATTCCGCGCCTCCCACCTGGCTGTCACTCAATGGCAGGGCTCTCGGAGCCTGTGTGCGTGACACCGCGTGGTCCGTCCTACCTCTGCATTTCCCTCCATCCGTCTGCCGAGGCTGGGGCACCACCTCCACTGACACTGCAGCCGCCCTGTCTGGGGACACTCTGGCTTCCGGGGACTCTCTCAGAGGCGGTTACTGGGCTTCGCCCATGGTGACCACACATGCAAGCCTTCCTCAGAGGGTGCAGGAACATGTGAATGAGAACTCGGTTTCGGTCGTGTTACACACACCCATTTTACAGCGTGGAGGTAGAGCAGCACGTCTTCCAGCCGCGTCCGCTGTGTGCTCAGGGTGTGATCGCTCTCAGTGCTGACTTCGGGCTGGGGGTTGGGGAGAGGCCCCCGGAGCAGGAGTGTCCGTCCCTCGTCCTGTGCGACTTAAGGCTGACCCAGGAAAATACAGCTCTAGAGGATTCCCCTGTATTTACCCTGCTCCTGTAAACATGTCTATCTGGAGGTTTGCGGATGGCCTCCCCCGGTTATCCCAGAGATAATCCATTGTGTGTTCTCAGATAACCAGGAAACCTGACAAATCCTAAACTGCCCGAGACCTAATAGTGAGTAAAAATAGCATTTTTGTATGTCCCAGCCATTGTGCGTGTGTGTGTGAATGGATATAAATATTTACTTGTCATAATTTTCCACATGCATTTATGAGGTGTGTCTTGATGTTGATTTTATTTTTCCTTTATGAAAAAATTATAATAAAAATAAAAAACTTAAATAAAAGGGATGCTGGTATTGGGGGAGGCTCTGCACGTGTTGGGGCTGGGCGTGTGGGAACCCTCTGTACTGTCTGCTCAATTTTGCTGTGAACCTGAAAACGAAAGCGCGTTTAATGACGAAAAAAGCTTAAAACACAGCGACACTGTTCTGGGAGAGCGTGAGGTTGGCACAGCCACTGGAGGTGGGAGAGGACATCTGTCTCGAAGCCCCATGGCAGGCGGGCCAGTGGTCTGGGAAGTCTTGGGAGGAGAGGGGTGCAGCCTGCAGCAGAGTTGGGGTGATCCTCCTACCTTCCAGGGGACAGGACACTAGCTGGCCCCGGGCGCTGTTGCCCAGAGGGGGCCCCATGGTTGGAACACGATGGGTGAGCACCAACGCACAGCCCCGCACACACAGCCCCAGGGTCCACAGGGGCCCTTCAGGGGCTCAGAGCCCTAAACTCATCCTGGGCCTGACACGAGCGGGTCTCCCCCTATCACATGTCAGCGCCACCCTGGCAGCCCAGGACCACACAGTCCCTGGAAACAACTGTGACTCTGCCCACTGGCAGTGACCTGCTGGCCAGGCTGCCCTCCTGGAGCGGGAGCCAGCCAGGGCCCAGGACAAGCCCCCTCCAGGGTGTGGGTCCGAGAGCTCCCGGGGCGTCTGGCTGACCAGATGAGGAAGGCGGATGAGGGAGGGAGGTAGAGAAATGAGGACCAAGGTACGAAATGCTGGCTGGGGCCCCCGTGGGTCTGGGCTCTGGCTCCCTTCCCCGATGGCACTTCCAGTCCTGGCCAGGCGTGGCTACTGGCAGGGAGCTAAGAATGTCATGAAATGTGGGCCCCTGAGGCCTGGGGCTTAGGACAGGGCCTGACTTGTCCACGTCTGTGGTGGTGCTGGCAGTTATGCTCAGGGCACAGTGGGGACAAGGGCACAGTGTGGGCGTGGTCCCTGGACTCGTGGTTTGCCGCAGCGAGACAGAGAACCTTAAGGCTTCTGCCTTCCTTGCGGACGCTGTCGCTCGCCTCTGAGGCTCAGGCAGGGCTCCTCCCCGTGCTCCTGGGGACCCGCTCCAGCGGGCAGCCAGAGGGGTGCAAGGTTTGTAGAGAAGATGTGTTTGTCCTTCCTGAAGGTGGAGGGAGCCTGTGCCCCTGCCTTGCTCTCCAGATCCTTTCTCCAGCAGCAAGTACAAGAAGCCAATACTAGCGCCACCGGGTCCATCCTGAGGCCTCCTCACGCATTTGGACCCCACTTTCCAGATTGGGCTGTCCCCTGGTACTCATCTGGTCTCACTGTCAGCACTCAGAACTGCGAGGTACAGTTGTGCAGGTTGTGCATTGCACAATGGTGGCTACTACTCACATCACGGATGTTGCAGATTTGTGTATTTTACATTACCAGCAGGTGGCAGTAAACTGCCTTGTTCTACCAAAGATTGGTTTCTTAAGAAGGTTGGAAGTTTTTTTTTTTTTTTTTTTTTTGGAGACAGAGTCTCACTTTGTTGCCCAGGCTAGAGCGAGTGCCATGGCGTCAGCCTAGCTCACAGCAACCTCAAACTCCTGGGCTCAAGCGATCCTGCTGCTTCAGCCTCCCGAGTAGCTGGGACTACAGGCATGCGCCACCATGTCCGGCTAATTTTTTTCTATATATTTTTTAGTTGGCCAATTAATTTCTTTCTATTTATAGTAGAGACGGGGTCTTGCTCTTGCTCAGGCTGGTTTCGAACTCCTGACCTTGAGCAATCCACGTGCCTGGGCCTCCCAGAGTGCTAGGATTACAGGCGTGAGCCACCGTGCCCGGCCTAGATGGAAGTCTTGAAGAAGGGGTGCCTTTTAAAAATTTTAGGAAAGGGTCACGTGGGCCAATAGTGCCTTGGGCTACACCTGACCACTGGGACTTACTGCTCCAGTAGTTCTGCAGTCCAACTTGCGGAGGCAACTTTATTTTTCTGTAGTTAATTTCATTCTTTCTTCATTCATTAAAAAAAAAAAATTAAATACCTACTATGTGCCAAAACCCTGAGAATTTTGAAGGTTTTGTAAAATAGCTTTATTATGTGTGGCGAGGTTACTAGTTGTTTACTTAAAATTTCAGGGCCGCCTATCATAGCGTAGAGTGCCCCAGGCCCCCTTGCATGTGTCTAGTTTTGGCCAATGGAATGTGCACAGGAAGCACAGTGTCAGTTCCAAGGCAAATTAAGAAGTGGGTGTGCCACTTCCATCCCCTCTTCCCCACTGGCTGGCTGGATTTATGAGACTGTAAGGCCCAGAGAAGTCTGACCTATGGGGCCACAGGACAGAGGGAGCCTGGGGTCCTGAGTCCCCACTGATTCTCTCAGGAGCCCATCAGGACCTCACATGGATAGGACACTTGCTGGGCTGACTCTCTGTGACGTGCCTCTCTTGGAGTTAGGGCTTGGGAGTTGCCCTGCAGTTATAGAAAGTCTTGCTTAGTGTAATAGATATGAACATGGCTTTGTCTTCAGATGGACTTGGGTTCAAATCCTAACATTGCCACTTATTAGCTGGGTGACCTTAGTCTTCAACTCTAAAGCTCCTATTTCTTTCTCTGTAAAGTACAAATAATAATAAGGACCACCTCCCCTGTTCTTCATAGGGATTACAGGGCATGATGTGTGCAGAGTGTGGAGAACACTGCTTGGCATGGGCAAACCACTCTATGAATGCCCCTGGGAATCCCAGGGCTGTGGGATAATCAGTGGTTACAGGCATGGGTCCAGGAGCAGGTTGCCTGGGCTGGAATCCTTTCTCTGCCTCACTGTGTAATACTCGAAAAATTATATGTGCTTTCTTCTTGGGGACCTGATTTACACATTTGCATAATGGGGACAGCAGCAGTCCCTTTTTCATAAAGGCGCCGTGAGGATGAGATCAAAGAACGAGAACACCACTTGGCACAGAGCAGTAGTGGGTTGAATGGTAGTCTCCCACGATATGTCCGTTGTCTTTGTCTGTTTTCTCTTGCTATAACTGAATAACTGAGACTAGGTAATTTATTTAAAAAAGAAATTTGTTTCTTATGGTTCTGGAGGCTGGGAAGTCTGAGATCAGGCAGCCCTGTCTGGGCAGCTTCTAATGAGAGCCTCGTGCTGCATCATGACACAGTGGAAGGCATCACTGGGGAGAGGGCTGCACCCAATCAGCTTTTGTAACAGACCCGCTCCAGCGATAATGCCTTAATCCATTAACCCACGAATGGATGAAACTGATTATGAGGGAAGAGTCCTGATGACCTAATCACCTCTTAACAGTTCCACCTCTTAATACCGTTACTTTGGGGATTAAGTTGCAACATGAGTTTTGGGTGGGGACAAGCATTCACATCATAGCATCCATGTTGCAATCTCTGAAACCTTGTTTGATAAAAGGGTCTTTGCAGATGTCATCAAGTTAAAGATCTTGAGATGAGATCCCCCTGAATTATCCAGGTAGGTCCTAAATCCAGTGACAGGTGTCCGTGTAAGAGACAGAAGACACAGGCACAGATGAGAAGGCCACATGAGGATGGGGGCAGAGACTGGAGTGGTGCAGCTGGAAGCTGGAAGAGGCAGGTGGGATTTCCCCCTAGAGCCTCTGGGGGGGAACAGCCATCGCTGCACCTTGACTTTGGACTTTTGGCCTTGAGAGCTGCGAGAGAATAAGTTTCTGTTCTTTTGAGCCACTGTTTGCCGTAAGTTGTTATGGCGGCCCCAGGACACGGATACGCTCGGTAAATACTATCTCCTGTCACAGCTGATGTAATTCTCCCACTGTTACCCGAGGAGAAGGCAAGCGGGGGCAGCTTTGAGAAGACTGGAGCTGCTGATGGACGGGCAGTGTCCCCTGAAGTAGCCTAGGGCAGGGGTTGACAAATCTTTTTCTGTAAAAGGCCATCTAGTAAATGGTTGTCTCAACTACTCAATTCTGCTTTTGTTGCAAAAAGCACAGAAGCAGCCACGGACAATACTTAAAAGATGGGAGGGTGGATTTAGCCTGCCCTCGGGCAGTGGTTTGCTGACCCTTGGTCTGGGGTAGCACCGGGCCCAGGGTGGATCAGGGACGTGCCACTCCAAGCACTCTTGTTCCTTTCTGCAACGAGGCAAGTACTGAGACGGAGAGTGTTTAGAAACTTTTATAGCAACTTGATAGAGTAATTTTATATCTGTTGAAGCTAAGAACAAAATATTTAAGCTCATATATATATTTTTATTCATATGTAATATTTGCACATATTTATGTAAAACAAATTTATGTGCATGTGATACTTTGATACACACATATAAAGTGTGTATCAAATCAGGGTAGTTAGAATATGCAATACCTCAAATATTTATTGCTTGTGTTGGGAACACTTCCAATTTTCTCTTCCAGCTATTTTGAAATACACAATAGATTACTGCTAACTATAGTCTCCCTACTGGGCTACGGAACACTAGAACTTGTTCCTTCTATCTAACTGTGTGTTCATACCCATTAACCAACCTCTCTTTACCCATTCATCTGTTGATGGGCCCTTAGGTTGAGTCCACGTCTTGGCTATGGTGAATAAGTATGGCAATAAACTGGGGGTGCAGTTGTCCCTTTGAAATATACTGATTTCTTTTTCTTTAGGTAAATACCCAGTAGTGGAATTGCTGGATCATATGGTAGTTCTATTTTTAGTTTTTAGAAAACCTCCATGCTGTTTTCCATAATGACTGTACTAATTTATATTCCTACCAACAGTTTTATTTTTTTTCTTTTTGATAATAGCCATTCTAACCAGGGTAAGATGCTATCTCATGTGGCTTTGATTTACATTTCGCTGATGATCAGTGATGTTGAGCATTTTTTCATATACCAGTTGGCTATGTGTATGTCTTCTTTTGAGAAATGTCTACTCAGATCCTTTGCCTAGTTTTTAACAGGAATATCTGCTTTTTATTCTTTTTCTTTTTTTTGCTGTTGAGTTGTATGTGTTCCTTTTATATTCTGGATATTAGTCCCTTGCTGATGAATAGTTTGCAAATATTTTCTCCCAATCTACAAGCTGTCTCTTTACTCTGTTTAGGTGTATATTTTGTATGTCTTTTTTCCTTTTGGTATTTTAAAAATTTGTCATTATTAACTCTACACAAGTGTCAGTCCGTGTCATATTAGAAATCAAAACCTGGTCTTTGCCCACAGGTGGTTTGAGAGCTTTGGTCTTCACAGGACACTCTCTCCCCGTAGGAGGGCACTGCTTACCCACAGGGGCCTGCAGGGACCCAGCCCCTCAGGCAGCCGGGAGGTGACAAGGGCGTTCTCAGCAGTGCTTCTGGCCTGGGGGCCCCAGGGGCCCAGTTTGGAGTGGACATCTAGTCCTTGTGCACAGAGCCTGGCCGAGGACATGGTCGCCTCATGCCAGGGGGTGTGTTGTTTACCTGAAGCCACCATGCAAAACAGGGCAGCAGGTTGACAGCCCACCAACCCAGGGCTCCTCGAACCCAAAGGGCAGGGCCTGGCCGTGCATGTGGGCGTCTGTGCCTCCCTCCCTGGCTGCAGTTCACTGCCTTCCAACCCACATGGCTTTCAGGGGAAGCGGCTGTGTGAGGCTCGGCAGTTGCCCTGTGCTGTGGCTGTTTTTCCGTCTCCTTCACAGACGGCAGCTTCCCCAGGGCAGGGACTGTGCAGGCCTAACCTTCCCAGGGGCTGGGCCCTGTGCTCTGCATGGCACACAGCAGGTGCTCAATAAGTGTTTACTGAAGAGCAAATGGACACATGGATCTTTTCTTTTCTAACATGCCCCTGCTGTGGAAAGGGTGTGGGGTCCTGTGAGCAGGGAGGCGGGAGCACAGAGGCACCGTGAACGCTGGGGGCCAGGGCTGTGGCGCACAGGGCAGGTCTGCTGCCCTGGGCAGAGAGGCACCAGACTCTGGAAGCACCACACGCCTGTCATCCTCCGTCTGCATGGGCTCAGGGCTAGAGGTGCCCCTCAGAGAGAAGACTCAGGGGCCTGGTGGGCAGAGTGCAGGAATGCAAGGAGTAGCCTGCACACAGGCCTGGCAGTCACATGGTCATCGACTTTTTTTTTTTTTGGAGACAGAGTCTCACTTTGTTGCCCAGGCTAGAGCGAGTGCCGTGGCGTCAGCCTAGCTCACAGCAACCTCAATCTCCTGGGTTCAAGCGATCCTCCTGCCTCAGCCTCCCGAGTTGCTAGGACTACAGGCATGCACCACCATGCCCGGCTAATTTTTTGTATATATATTCTTAGTTGGTCAATTAGTTTCTTTCTATTTTTAGTAGAGATGGGGTCTTGCTCAGGCTGGTTTCGAACTCCTGACCTTGAGCGATCTGCCTGCCTCGACCTCCCAGAGTGCTAGGATTACAGGCGTGAGCTACCGCACCCAGCCCAGTCATCGTCTTGGTCTGCTCGGGCTGCTACAAAGAGTATCACAGGCTGGGCCACTCAGACAACAAGCGTCCATTCCTCACAGTTCTGGAGGCTGGAAGTCCAAGATCAGGGTGCCAGCCTGGGTGGGTTTTGGCCCTGGCCGTCTCCTGGGTTGCAGACTGCTGACACCTCGTTGTGTCCTCATGTGGTGGGAGAGGATGAGAGAGCCTCCTGGGGGCTGTTCTATGAGGGCACCTGAGCCATTCACGAGGAGTCCACCCTGTGACCTAATCACCTCCCAATGCCCCGCCTCCCAGCCCCCACACACAGGGGCAGGAGTTCAGCACAGGATGTTTGGGGGCACATAAACAGTCAATCCACAGCGTCTAGAGGAATTAGCTTAGCTGGAGGATAAAACCAACCTTGAGGATGTGCTGGCGAATGCCGCACCCCAGGTACAGCAATGGGCCTGAGCAAGGCTAGCATGTTTACGAGTCATAAACCCTGCAGGGAGGAAGACAAGCGCCATGCTGGCTGGCTCTTGGGGCAGTTGAGTGACCACTCTAGCCCTTGTGGATTCCCTGCTTTGGATCAGCCACTCTAGCTGCCCAGGCTCCCCTTCCACCCTCCCCCTTCCAGGACGTTCTTCCCAGCAGCTCCCCACGGGCCTCCCACCCGTCTCAGGCCAACAGCTGCAGGTCCGCTGAGCAGAGGTCGGCGCCAGGCGTCAGGAAGCCCGAAGCCTGGAGAGAGGCGGCTCCAAAGGGCCAGGCAGCAGGTGCCTCCATGCTGTGAGCCCAGGGACTCTGGCTGGGGCCCAAGACTGGGGGTGGGGGCAGCCGTGGGGGTGTAACTTCAAACAAAGCCAGGATGGGGGCTCAGGTCAGGACCCAGGGGACTGGAGAGAGGTCCCACCAGACCCGGAAGATGGATCACCATGGAACATTCGGAGCGAAACAGAACACGAAGCTGGACAAGTCCTGGGTGGGGGACGCTGTGTCCCGCTCCCCCCCCCCCCCACTCTTGCAGCCCGTGTGTCTAGTCACGGCTTTTCCTCCCAGCAGCTCTGCAATCGTGGATGCCCAATCACCTGTCCACGGCCACCAGGACACAGAGTGATTTAAGCCCCGACCGAGGCTGAGTTTCGGGGGAGCGGGGAGCAAGGCTGTCTTTTTGTCTGGTTTACGGCATCCCTCGCTGCGTGCTGCTGCCTCTGTCTGCCCTTGGCCTTGCGGAGGTTTTACAGCCAGCACTCTGGGTTCGGGGTCGGGCAGGGCCCCTCGGAGCCAGAGGAGAGAGAGGACGCTGGCCCGGTTTGTGCACCCGGGTGCTTTCTGCTCGCCTGCACACAACGGGAGTCGTAAGCAAGACTCCAGCAAATAAATAGTTCAGTTCCCACCAAAATTGCCTATGCTGGAATTTGTGCCTCGAAAAGAAACATGAATAATGACTGGGACGGAGCATTCCTTTATTTGAACCAGGATAATTTCAACAGCGATAGCAGAAATGTGAGAAAGCCCCAGCTAAGTGTATTCTCTGTGTTATAAATTCCTTTTCTCCCTGACGTCTCAGCCTTATCTGGAGACGCTCTTGGCTGCACTCTCTTCTTTCATTTCTGTCTTCTTTGTTCACTGTGTTCCTTCTTTTCTCAGATTTTACTAGCTCAGCAGCTGCAGCTGGAGGCAGCCAAGAATACTTGCCCTGGCGGCAAAGAAACTCCATCCCCGGCCTCGTGGACCTGCCTTCTCAGAGCACACGGGTCCCCTGATGCGACTCTGTCCCTTGCAGAACCTACTCTGCCATAGCTTGCTGTCGTTTTTTTAAAAAAAGTCAGCGGATGACAAAACAGCTGCAGATGACAGGGTTCCTTTGGCTTTCATCTGCTGCCCTTAAAACTTAGCACCTTTCGCTGCTTTTGGGCTTCAGTGAGTGTCCTTTGGCTGCACGTGCAGAATACTTCAAAAACTTATTATTATGTTTTTAACAAAAGAACAGCGTGACCAGATGTGTTTTAAAATAGTGTGTTCCTTCGAGGTACTTTCGTGAGCAAGAGGTTTCATTGCTGGGGCTGGGAAGTCATGGTGGCTCCGGCACAATGAGAATGTAAGTGGCCGCTCACGTGGTCCCCGGATCTCATGCTTGAGAGAAGCGTGGTGTGTGCGCTTTGCGGGGCTGACTGTTCTTTGTAGAATACGAACCTACCCTGGACATTGTGCCTGAGTTGAACACACCCGAGGCTGTGGCTTCGTGTGCAGAGGAGTAAGTGGAAGTCAGATTCAGGAGAGAGAGGGGAGCAAGAAGCTAGGGGAAGCAGGATGAAGAGAAAAAGTATGTTGTGATGGCAGAAATGAGCCCAAACCTCTCAGTCGCGACAATATAAAAATGAAATAAAATCAGGCTGAAACAAAATGATTCGGAAAGTTTTAAAATTAATGAAAGAGACAATGTAGCAATATTCGCACAGATAAATTAGAACTCAAGGTGGAAAGCATTAAGCAGGACAGAGAGAGACCTTTCATATTAATCAAAGTGAAAATGCACGGAGGAGGCATAATAGTTTTGACACTGACTACACCTAATACTAGACCTTCGAATATAGCTGTTTCTTTGAGTTAGGAGGAGAAATTGACAATCCTGGAGAGATTATAACACATCCTTCTTGTAGTGGGCCGAATGGTGGCCCTAAAGATATATCCGCATCCTAATCCCTGGAACCTCTAAATATTACGTTATTTGTAAAAAGAGTCTTTGTGGATGTGATTAACTTGAGAATTTTCAGATGAGATCACCCTGGATCATCTAGGTGGGCCCTAAGTGTCATCGCAGTGTCCTTATAAGAGAGAGGCAGAGGGACAGTTGGTAACAAGGGAGGCAGGAGTGTGGGGGAGGCGGTGCAAAGAAGCAGCAGAGATCAGAGTAATGTGGCCACAAGCCAAGGGATGCTGGGGGGAGTGGCGGCCAATGGAAACCAAAGAGGAACAGACTCTCCCCCGAGCCTCGAGGAGGGGCACAACCCCCCTGACACCTTGATTTCTGATTTCTGGCCTCCAGGACTAGGAAAGAATAAATTCCTGTTGTTTTTAAGCCACCAAGTCTGCGATAATTTGTTATGGCAGCCGTAGGAAACGAGTATGTTTCTCAAAAATGGACATACCAAGTGGAAGCATAATTAATAATAATACAAAGATCTGAAGACTTAATTAACTCTACATCCAGCTGAGTGGACTCATTCTTTTTAAATACTTACGGAAATTTATAAAAGATTAGTCCTGTAGTAGGCAACAAAGAAAATTCTGTAATTTCCTGAGGCTGAAGTCATCAATCCCTCATTCTAACGGGGGCAATGCAATAAAAATAGTAACCGACAACAAAAACATAGACAGGATCTCCCCACATAACATCTGGAGATTAAACAATAAAAGCCCTTCTGAATAATTCACGTTTTAAAGAGAAAATCAAAATGCAAGTTACAGTACTTAAAACCAAATGACTGTCAAGGTCCTACGTCCAAAAACTCATGAGATAAAGCCAAAGTGGTACTCAGAGGGGGATTCAGGGCCAGAAGTGCATTTGTTAGAAAACAAGACAGACTGAAAAGAAATTAGCTAAGCCTTGACTTAAGAAACTACACAAAAGGCCGGGCGCGGTGGCTCAAGCCTGTAATCCTAGCTCTCTGGGAGGCCGAGATGGGCGGATCGTTTGAGCTCAGGAGTTCGAGACCAGCCTGAGCAAGAGCGAGACCCCATCTCTACTATAAATAGAAAGATATTAATTGGCCAACTAATATACATAGAAAAAATTAGCCGGGCATGGTGGTGCGTGCCTGTAGTCCCAGCTACTTGGGAGGCTGAGGCAGTAGGATTGCTTGAGCCCAGGAGTTTGAGGTTGCTGTGAGCTAGGCTGACGCCATGGCACTCACTCTAGCCTGGGCAATAAAGTGAGACTCT
>VSMD01035317.1:0-47772 GCA_008750895.1 Mirza zaza
TCTTACAGCTCTTAGAAGGGCCTCTTTAGTTGATATTTTGGTCAGTCTGATGACTGCATGTCGTGACGCCTTCCTATTTGCATTGAATCTCCCAGGGGTCCTCTGAGCTTCTTGAACTTGTATATTGAGATTATTAGCAAGGCCTGGGAAATTTTCCTCTATTATATCTTCAAATAGCTTGTCCAACCCGTGAGTGTTGTCTTCTTCCCCTTCTGGTAACCCTATGACCCTCACATTAGGTTTCTTCACATAATCCCACAGCTCTTGTAGGCTTTGCTCTTTTCTCTTGTTTCTCTGCTCTATTTCTGTGACTGATTTATTTAATTGGAGGGTGTTATCTTCAATCTCTGAGATTCTTTCTTCTGTTTGGTCTACCCTGTTCTTGAGACTTTCCACTGTATTCTGTAGTTCCCTGACTTGATTCTTCATTTCCAGGAGTTCAGTTAAACTTTTCTTCATTGTGTCTATTTCTTTAGTGAATTTTTTTTCTAGATCCTGGAGCCTTTCTGTGGTTTCTTTGTGCTGGTTATTGAGTTGTTCTTGCAGGTCAGTGAGTGTTCTTATGATCCACATACGAAATTCCTCTTCTGTCATTTTGGTTGCCTGATTTTGGTTGGTGTCCGTTGCTAGGGGTCTGGGGCTCCTCTTTGGGGGTGTGTTTTCCGATTGGTTCTTCATATTTTCTGAGTTCCTTCGCTGATTTCTTCCCATGTCGATCAGTTGTTGTTTCTTTTCTTTAGGTTTTTTGTTTGGGTATTCACACGCCTTGTTTAGTTTCTGAGCCGGTAGGTGGTGTCTGTGGGTGAGATTCGACCACTCCCTGTATAATGAGTCAGTAGGTGTTGTGAAAAGGGTGTGCAGGATGCTCTCCCTGTCAGTAGGTGGCGCTTGCTTGAAGGAACAGGCTACGCTGTTTTTTTTGTGTCCTGTTATCAGCTCTTGTTCCTGAAGAGAGAACTCTAGTGCCTCAGGTGGTGGGTGGGGCCCTGGGACTTCCAGGTGTGTCCTTTTCTCCCCTTCAGTGAGGACTGGTCTAGGGGCGAGTTTGGGCGGACCTGAGTTGGGTAAGCCCGCCCTCAGGCACCACCAATGTCGTCAGCAGGGGTCAAAGTTCTATTCTCTGCTTCCAGGCAAAGCTGACAGGGAGGGGCTGGAATGGCCCCGCTCAGTCAGAGTCTGCGTGTGGGGGTGGGGCTGTCCGAGACCCGCAGTCTGGAGCGGGCCTGGCCTCTTTCCACCGTCCCCAACTCCCCAGCTATTCCTGGGCCTCTGTCAGCAGGCCAGACCACACGCCACCAGGCCTCCCCTGGCTGTGATGCAGGCGGGGAGGTTCTCTGCGCAGGAACGCCACCTGGGCTGGGTGCACAGCCTCCCTTTGGGGGGAGGGTTGCCCTCTAGGACGCTGATCTGCCCCTGAAGGCACACACACCTCAGCAGGCTGTTCATGTATATCCCTTCTGTGCCCCGGGCAATGCGAGGCCTCGGTGCATGGGATGTGGTCTGCAGGTCTGACCTCTGGGTCCCAGAGTTCAAACTTTGTCCCCACCAGGGAGACGAGTGCCTGTCCCAATTCACCCACAGGGAGCCCAAGCTAGATCTATGTCTCTCAACCTCAGGCTCTGCCCCGTTCTCTTGGGATCACCATGCCAGCAGCACCTGGAAGGGCTGGCGGGCAGAGAGCTCACAGTCTGAGTTCCCCTTAGTCAGCTGTAGGGACCCAAAAGGGAAGGCCCCGTTCCCTGGAGGTGCCTCCGACTGGTGGCTATATTGTCTCTCTGTCTCTCTGTCTCTCTGGGCAGCCGTGGGCAGGGTCGGGGAGGGGAGGAGGAGGCAATATGGCGTCTGCCGCTCGGCTCGGTTCTGTGCACATGGAGGTGCCCCGAGGGAGTTGGGAGCCTGGTGCTAAGTCCTCTACTGGCTTACCTCTCACTGGCGGCGGTTGTCACTGGGCTGGTGTCCGCAGGTCCCTCTGCTTGCTGGGGAGCCCACCACGAGTCCGGGATGCAGGGGAGGGGAAACGGCAGATCCACCTACCCTTCCCGCTGGTCTCTGGGCTGCTCTGGGGGTCCCAGACTCCAGTTCTACTCCGCAACCTCCTCCCGTGGAGTCTCCCGTGGTCTCAGGTACTCCTCCTGCCAACCCTTATCCGATGTAGGCTCATCTTCTTGCTTCTTTCTTCTAATTTCTGCTAGAATCTGTCTTTTCTTCAGAGACACTCTGTCTGGCAGTGTTTCTCATCCGCCATCTTCTGGGTGGGTCTGGAAATAGAATTCTTATATACTGTTAGAAAAGAGAATAATTTGGTACAAATACCTTGGGAAACTGGCAATATTTTCTAACACTGAATATATGTATGTCTACTACTCAGCATTTCCTCTCCAGGGTATATATCAATCAGAAATATGTATATATATGTACACTAAAATATGTGTACAGAAATATTTATAGAAGTCCTCTTCAAAATATCCAAAAACCAGAAACTACCCAAACGTTCAACAACACTAGAATGTATCAATACACTGTGGAATATTCACAAAATGTAATATTACTTAGCAATGAACCAACTTGCATGTAAAAATATAGTCAAATTGCACAAACATAATATGGAACCAACAAAGCTGGATTCAAGAGAACATATACAGTTGTATTCCATTTAAATAAAATTCAAAATTCAGCAATACTAATGTATAGTATCATAAATCAGCACAACGGTTACTCTTGGAGGTGGTGCTGAGGCAATGCACAGAAAAGGGCATGAGAAGGGCTTTTGGGGGGCTAGTAATGTTTTATGTGTCAACATGAGTGCTGGTTACACAAGCGTGGTCAATTTGTGAAAGTATACCCAGCTATATACTTATAATCTGAAGTTTTCTGCATGTTTATAATAATTCAATGAAAGTAAAATAAAAATAGAAAGATGGCTAGATAGATAATTGAAAGATGTTTAGATTTAGAAAATCTTACTGCTTTTAGAAATGATATTGAAACATATTTGAGTAAAAAGTCCCCATAAAATTTTCTAGTTACATAGAGTGCATGAAAACAAAGATAAGATTACATATGCGGCCTTCACATTTAAACTAGATAGACTTAAGAAAGCAGCAACTAAGTTCAAAGAGAGCTTTGGTGTCAATAAAGCCAAAGAGGAAGGAGAAGGTGGTGGTGTAGGAGGAGGAGGAGGAGGAAGATGATGATGATGATTTAAGAAGCATGTCACAGAAAGAATTTTGGTTGTAACTGCTGACTTGTGGACTCTCATTGAAGACAATTACATCAGAACCCCACTAAGTTACTGCAGAAAACATATTACGAAAACAAACTATAAACCTCATAAGAATGAACATATCTAGAGTCCAGATTTTGGTTTTTAAATACCATTCTCCACTGAAAGAACAAGAATTTCTTGAAATAAGTGTTATCAATACTGGGGCAGGAAGAATACAGTGCGAACATGAGACGTCATTTGCCAAAAACCTCCGCCTCTACTCCAGATTTGGCCAAAACGTATAGTAGCAAAGAAAGATTAAAGCCAGGTACTACTGAGATAAAAGAAAACAAAACTTTCTCCAAGAGACTAGGAATAGATCTCACCCTTGCATGTTCCCTATACTTCCGTTTTCAAATGGGAGGGTTTGTTGTGGTTAGTAGGTCTGCTCCATCAGTACATAAATATATATTTGTTGTGTATATTGCAAATCAGAGGAAAGTGACATCATGTTCCTCTTTTAATTCATAAGTTGATGGATTAAGAGGAGAAACACATTTTCACAAGATGAGGATACCAATGAAAATGATTTTGAATCACCCAGAAGTTCTTGATATTAGACTAGAAACAGTGACTGTATAGAAAGAAAAAGTGATTTATGTACATATAAATCAAAAGGAAGGACTGCAACAGAAACTGCTAGTCAAATATGTGTGTGCTTCTTGATGTTTCCTACCCTCTTTCTACTTAATGGAGGACATGTAACTATATTTCAGACAAAGAGATGACGGTAGAAGTGGTGTAATCTATGATCTGATGTGCCCCATAAAACACCCTACATGATTCCCTGCCTCTCTATGCCCCTCTTGTGGCTACACGGAGATCACGGCTCTGTATAGCCTTTTTGCAAGATAGAAGCAGCCCCATCTTTGAGTCACTACTTGGGGGACAGCCATGTAGGGAGGCGCAACCAGCGTTGGAATGTAACGCAAATAAAAATCAACTTTTGTGACATTAAGTCACTGAGAATGTGAAGTTTGTTGTGGCAGCTAATGTCAATTACTGTAATATTATTTACCTTGAGGTGATGCAAAGATGAATCAGACAGACTTTGCCCTCAAAGATATTTTGCCTATTGGGAAAGACATGCATCATGGTAGCTTAAGGGTGGCTAAAAGTTTTTCAGTACTCCTACTGTTGAAAGATAAGTCAAATTCCCCTCACTCTGAATCTAGGGTAGCCTTCTAGCCTAGCCTCCATAACAGAATGTGGAAGAAGTGACTTTTGATGCCACATCTTAAGAAAGATTCTGGTTCTACTTGGGCTTTTCAGTGAGCTTGTTGTTGAGGTCCTAAGCAGCTTTGTAGGAATTTCAACTTACCCGAGGACACCATGCTATAAGGAAGCTCAAGCTAGCCACTTGGAGAGGCTGTGTAGAGAGAGACAGAGTAGTTGCTTGGTTGGTGCCTGGACTTTTCAGCTCCTGGGCATTCATCTCAACCAAGTCTTGAGCCATCACACAAGCTGTCATTGCTATGCCCTGACCAAATTCCTATTAACAAAATTATGAAACTTAAACTTATTGATGTCTTAAGACATTAAGCTTTGCGGTAGTGTTTTAGACAACAATATCTATCTAAAAAAGATTCATTAAATAGGAATATAAATATTATTTTAGTACAAATATACATATATATGGATATTTGTGTGCTTGTGTATGTGTGTTACACACATGAGGTAGAAAGCAAGATGAACTATAGGTAGAAAATAAGAAAGAGTCATAAAGTATAAATGCAGTGATAAATGCAGTGCCAGAGGAACACAAAGAAAGAAGAGATCACTTCCAGAATTTGAATTATGAGGGGAAGGAATATTCCTAGACTATGAGCAGCACCCTGTGAACAAGGGCTGAGTTCATTTGATTGACCAGTGTATTTGTCACATCTGCTACCATGCGTGTCACATGATAGATGCCAATGAATATTCTTAGATTAATAGAATAAATAAACTAATATACTTTTAAAAGAATCTTGAAGGAAAGACTAGGTTTGTTCATGTGATGAGTGATGGCAGTGGACATATAGATAATAGTGGACAATAGTTGAACATTGTAGGCCAGTGAACCAGCATGATCATCCTATGGCACAGGGAGAAGTATATGGAGACCACAAAGGAAAGAAAGGAGCAATCTAATACGTATCAGAGTGCAAAGATAGTGAAAGGTGGAGTATGGAAATAGCCGTGGTTTAAAAGCAGACCTCCAAATTTCTACTTCATGTATTAGACATTGAAAAAAACACACATTTTCTGATAAAGTGCAATATGATCACAAGAAACTCTTTGTTAGGAAGAGGGATATATTAAAGGAATCTCAGACAGACTGGCTAATCATTTGCAAGCATCAGAAGTCTAGAAATAAGATTTAAGCAGCGTGAGAAATTCTAGTTAAAAACAAGAAGAGTGATTAGTAATGAGAATCAATTACTGAAGGGATATTCACAATCCTCTTCATTCAATAATGTTGAAATAGAAAATATTTGATAACATTTCATGTCCTTTACAAATACATAACTCTAGAGTGTTGCGATAATTCCTAGGGACATACCTAACTTGGCGATATTTTGGCTCTTTTTATGCAAATACTTAAAATATCACGGAAATGTGTAGGCATTCTCTCAGTGTGCTGCATGTTAGTAAAACTGGCAGTACAGTGTCTGAGTATCACTTTCTCCTTCCAGGGAAATGTGGGCATTTCTGTAGCAACAACAATAAACTGAGAGCTTTATTTATGAGCCTGAGTATGCAGTAGATTGCAAAAGGAGGAAGCTGACTATCTATACTGTCATCACTGCTGTTCAGTATGCTATATTAAGCCCCATATGTAATGAGGAGTGGAGCAATAATTAAATCACTGGAGTGTCACTTTTCTCTCTCTGCAGCATTGCTTCTGTGGGCAGACTAGGAAGAAAAGTCTGTTCTGAGGCTATAGGCAGCTTAATGTTTTTTTTTTTTTTTCCTTCCAAGATCATTATGTGGAGCAACCAGGACTATAATTAAAGTTACTTCATATTTTTTCTTAATAAGTGAAATATATTATCAAGTAATTATAAGATCTAAAATGTGAATATATACAAACTGAATCTGCATAGTTCTCTGATTTTTAAAATGGCATCAGAGACAGTCAACCTAATTTTTATTTGCAAAGATGCTGTCACTTAAGTATATCAATATGAGTGTATGCTTTTAAAAAGCGAGAGTCTGGGGGGACATACACAAAATCTCTAATGACAATTTCAGGATATCTTTTAAAAATGGGAAAAATGCGAAAGAAGTGAAACACACGCCAGAGTATTTGTTTATATTACAATGAATATAATAATTATCAGAGCAAGTCATTTTTACATAGTAAAGGTCTGTAGAAGAATATGTAGAGTTAATCACTCTCAATTTTAAAACTAAAACACATAGAGAGGGAGAATCAACCATATTGTGAGGAAAAATAATACATGCCAGGGAAGAACAACACATAAATAACAGATCATTAGTAGGGAGTAGTTAGAAAGGATCACCTTTTGTTTCTTTTTTCTAAATCAATTACTAGGTTACTGTTCTTTTTACAGTCTTCCTTTGGAATCTGTATTTTAGAAAGCCTATACTTGACAGTCTGTAGCACACAAATGACTTGGAGTGAATAAACTCCTGCGTGCATAATCTATTTTTACAGTCAGGGCTGTTTTCTACAGAGATACATAATATTCACACGGCCCCCATCACAAACACCTGCACATATATAATACATGAAAAGTAAGAAACTAAATTATCTTCTTTTTACTTTTTCTTTTTTTTAACAACTCCAGGAGTTTCACCTGTTATTTCATTTATCTCTTCTTCCAGTCCTCTCTTGCTTCTCTGTTTTGTCATGTTTTCCTTTTTAGTAGGAGAAAAGAGTGCACAGCTATCCTAGAGGCATTTTTTTATTGTTGTTGTTTTGAAAAATCTTTTTTTCCTGCAGTGACGGCAGCACTTATTAATCTTTTCCTCCTCTTGGTCTCAATGGTTCTCTTTCTCTTCTGCTCTTCCCATTGGAAACCTGCAGGTGGTAAAAATTCTTTCTTTCTTCCAGGTGTCTGCACTCCATTGGGAATTAGCAAAAGTGCTGGGTTTTATGCTGATCTCCCCTGTGCAAACGGGAAAAAAAATACATCAGCGGAACTGGGTTTGCTCTGAAAAGCCAATATATGTTGAAGCATCTTTCAAATTTTAGGTCAGCAGTGAACAGCAAAGAAAGCTTTCTTCATAAGGAAGTCTCATGTTCTGCCTAATTATTCTCAGTTTCAAAAAAGGAGCTACTGTCAAACCACTTTGTTAAAGTAGTTAAGTTTAATGAGTTTCATTCCCATGGTGTGCCTTGGTTTCTAAAGTTTTCTAAGCCTGAACCAATTGTCTAAACAGTTATTTTTTTTGAATAATGATCAGATGGTAAAAGCTGGACACAGGGGAAAGCCCTACTTCACTTCTGAAGGCTTCCCTAGCCCTCTAGTAATGATTATAAACGACCATCCCCAGGGTTGGTTTGATGGAGTCAGGGTGAGCTTATTTTTTACTTGGTAATTTTTGAAAGAGACAGTGACCCGTGCTTTACTGATGATTATAACAAGAGAAAATGTAGGGGATAGTATCTGTGAGGAGGGGCTATAGATGAGAAGAAAAGGAACAGAATTTGTGAGAACAGAAAATGGTTTCAGCCCCAGTTCTGGCACTTACCAACTATGAAATTTTGTTAAATTATTAATGGTTTTTCAAATTTAGTTTCCTTATATGTAAGACAAGAAAACTAACAATTCTTACGTTCGTGCAGATTAAATGGTATAACATATGTAAAAGACATTTTAATACAGGTGTGTAGTAAACACTCAGTATGCATTGGTTATTATTACCTTCCCCATAATCATGATTATCACTTCTAGAATCTTGCAGAATATTAGAACATTAAAAAAACTGTGATTGTTAGGTTACAGGTTGATATTTAATTAGTGATAAAATAGAGAACCTTCAAAGATAAATGACTAGACCAAGATCACCCAGTTAATTGGTGGACATTAGACCAAGATCTCTGGTCTCTTGCTTTCTTCTCTGGTGATCTGTGTGGAGAATTTAAATAAAACAATAATAGCTCATGCACAGTGTTAAGCTCAAGTTTATCAGTTAGTAAATATTCACTATTAGATTGATTTATTGGCCATTTCATCCTGACAAAATGACCATGTCACTAATCATTTTGTTACAATAATAAAGTACCTCATTCATTAAGATGGTTAAAAATGGTCCAAAGTCATAGTACAGACCAATCAAGTAGCCAATTCAGTAAAATTTGATCATGAATTTTGTACTCTGTGCCTCAGCACACAAATTGGCATGGTAACAAATGAAGATTGACTTTTGAGTTAGTACTGCAAAGATAATCAGTTAAAAACTCAACCAAACAACTAGTGAGTCGTCAATTGATAACCTACAGAGTCCTAAATAGCCTACTGTCTAAATGACTTCATTAATTTTTTTTCTCCTAATTTGTTGTCTGTGTATGCATATGTTTGTGTGCCAATGTGTGTATGTATGGATAAGTAAAAATAACTTCTATCTCCTTAACAGGGTTGCATCTATATGACATGTTTAATAATGTTTTCTAGAATAACAGAAATAATTTTACCTGACATATCTGGGGAATGACATTGCTGGTTGATGAGTAATTATATATAATCATAGTATATTTTCTCTACAACAATATCTTCACAATATCTCTTAAGAACTTATGAAACAAATATTTAGAATTAAATGCCAAATCCTGGTAGACTCTAAATTATTCTTTACCAATGACTGAATGAATGTATCAATAGACCACCAAACAGACAAACTATGGTTTTCTATTTTATACTTGAATGTGTATTGAAAACAAGAAAATCTCTCTTTAAAATTGCTTCCCATTATCACTATGATAATAATAAATATGGTACTCCCATCTGTACAACTCGACGGCTAATATACTTTTTGTAACACCACACTGTCTCTCATGTTATCATGGAGAGCAGGGACAAAAACTGGATCATGGAGTTGGCCCTGTAAATGCAAATATGGCCCTGGGACCTCAAGTTCCCACCACGAGGCAGTTCATAAACAGTGTCGTAATGAGTTCACCGCCATGCAGACAAAGTTCCCAGAGTAGGACACTTCCATTCTCATGACTCAGAACTAAACTAACTGAATGTCCTTTCTGCACCTCTAAACATATTTTGAACACCCCAGAACAAGATACAATTTCTAATACAATTCAAAAATTTAACAGAAATGTAATAGAAAAGACAAAAATTCTCAATTTAAGCTCATAGCTGTTTAAACTGGGGACAAAGGATCTAATTTATAAACATCAAACTCTCTCAGCCCACCAGTGCTTCCCCCCACCAAACGAAAGAATATTCGCTGACTGCAAGTATGTTTGAGAACACTGTTGGTTTAGACAAGAACATTGTATGTGCATGGAACATAGAAACTCACAATTCCATAGAACTATGCTAATTTATGTTCATTGTTTCAGTAGAGGTAAAGTACTATATGCTCCTAATGAATACCTTCAACTATTTTTCTTTAAAATATAACTAGAGTTATCTTTCAATTGTGGCATTATTAGCATGGTAGTGAACAGTATTGACTTTGCAGTGAGCTAACCTTGTTTCCAGACTCTTGATCCATCGCTCTATGGCTGAAAGAACTTATTCACCTTCAACTTGCTTGGTTTCCTCACCTGTACAGTACTGATAACAATGATTCCTCCACAGTTTTTTTTGTTTTTGTTTTTCGTTTCAATCACATCATTCAACAAATTATTTTTGAATGTGTGCTGAAGAAATAATGTCCAGACAAATGTGCAATCTCTGTCTACATAGAGCTAGTCTAGTAGTTCAGCACAAGGATTAAATTAATGTATATACAGTGCCTATTGCAATACCTGCTGGGTAGCATGCTCTGATTAGAAGTTACTATAGTTACCTATTATACTGACTGTTACTTCATGTACCAAGCATGCTGTTTGGCTCCACTTTGTCATCTTTCTAATCCTCAATCTAAGCCTGTGTAAGTGTTTTTGTCTCTGTTTTACAGAACACTGAAGTTTAGAGAAATTATCTTACTAAAGTCATACAAAAAGAAATTTTGGAATTCGCCTTCAAACACGGGTCTGTTTAATACCATATAAGTATAGAATCAAATTTGTCTGGCCTAAAAAGAAAGTGCCAGTCATGTGGGAAAGCTTGGTAAAAACTCCATGTTTAAAGCAAACAGGTTTGCTTCCCTTTAATAAATGTAATCTATTTAAATTTCTTTTGTCAAGGCTGCACGTACTTAAATGTACCTATTTCATTTGTGATCATTATTATGTTATTTTTGTCTATAATGTATATGTGTCTATTTTATATAGAGATATAATATATATAACATAATATATAATGTTGACAATAAACATTGGCTGTTGATTTTATTGAAGGCCATGAATGCCTCACTATAATATACGCAGTATCTGTATATTATTCATGATCTCGCCAGTGTGTTAGGTTGATCTACATGATTTAAATTGCATTAACATAAATGTATAAGCTAACGTTTTAAAAAATATTTGTGTACAAGTTAAATATAACCATATAATGAAATAATGTGATAACCATAAAAAATGAAATGAATCCTTTAAACATAGGCAAACTGAAATGTGGGCAAGACTTTAAAGAGCCTGATTAACAAGATGCAGAATCTTCCAGTGTCATTGGAGTGGCCAACTGTACCTAGCCAACTGGCCAGATAAATATTACATAAATATCAATTAAATCACGTGTATATTAATTTTAACATTTTAAGTTATATAAACTTACATGATACACTATTGATTTCATGAATAATATTACTTAGACAAGGTTAATTATGACTTTGTTTGTATTTCAATTAAAAATGGAGCATTTAAATGCAAACTTCTCATCTTCCCTTCACCATACTATCTGTCTCTGTGCATCTGGTTCCGTACTTGGCCTTACATTCTGTTACTAGATGAAATGTCCTATTTCTTCTCAAAGCTCACCTTGCCTCTTGTGCTCTGGATCCCATTCAGTCATTTAAAACATCTACATTCCATGATTGCATCTACCTTTTCATCATTCTCTCTGCCTACAGGATGTTCTAAAAACCATACATACTTTTTATTTCCGATCTTGAGAAAATAAAATCATCTTTAACTTGAGATTTCCAGATTTAGCAAATAAAAATACAGTAATACACATGGGACACACTTACCCTAAAAAATAAATTCATTGACTATTGAAAATTTAAATTTAATTTGACATTCTGAGCTTTATCTGGTAGCCTTACCAACTCACATTCACAGTGAAACTTAAAGTTAAAAAGAAAAATATCTTTATAGCTAAAAGAAAAAAAAAAAACACTTTTATTGTTATCTCCACTCCTTCATCTCACATTTTATCTGCACCCCTCACCAGACAGATCTCATTCTCAAACATTCCAATGCAACGACTTTGCTGGAGACCACCCAAGAGACAAATGTGGTTAAATCTAGTGTCACCTTTCTGTGCTAATTTAATTGGCCATATCCTCCTCCTTGAAACATTTTCTTGCCTAACTTTTTTGACACTTAGTTTCCAGGTTTTCAATTACTTTACCTATTCTATTGACAGTGATTTTCCATTTTCTTTGCAGGTACCTTTTCGGATATTCAGTCTTCATTTTTAGAAAATACTAACATAAGGCATTGTTCTAGGATTCCTTACATTGTCAATGAATAAAGTCTCTTTAAGTCACTTTTTTCAAACCTGTGGCACTACAGATCCTCTCGATGCCAATGACTCCAAAAGCAGAATTTTAAGCCCTAATGTAGCTTGGAACTCCAGACTCCAACACATTCATCTGTTTATGTGGCATATCTATGTAGGTGTTCATTGGGCAATTCAAAACTAACACCACCAAAAAGAACACTTGATTCACCCCTCACTTCAAAATCTTTTTTGTCTAGTCTTTTTCATCTCAGCAAAAGGCACGAAAGCTACCAAGTCACTCAAATAAAATACTTAGAAAAATTCTGGATTCCCTCTTTTCCTTAACTAGTGTTAAATTTATCAGAAAACCCTAAGGTCTTGAGATCAAACCCTTATCCTAAATTGGTCCACTGCACTCCATCTTCACTTCTAAAACCCTAATCCAAGCAATATCATATCTCGCTGCAATTCCACGCTAATGGCTCTCCCTATTATAGTGCAATGGGTAAGGGCACAGGATAAATTAAATGTAATAAAATTCAAGTCCTTTTTGTATTTGACAGTTATGCAAAAAATCAGAAAAGGTAGAGGTTACACAAAACACCTTTTGTAAGTTCAAATTGCAATTGCTTTCGAGGTTAAGATGGTTGTATTATTATTTGAAAGGAACTTAATCATTTATATTTATCAATCACCTTTTAATGTTTAGTTATGAGTAAATACAGAAATATAAAATAGCATCATTTCTAGATTCATGGTGTTTTCAACTAATTTGGTTTAAATTAAATAAATTTATACACATTAGTTAAATAAATATAAGCAATAACTCAGCAAATACAAATGAAACATAGGAAAGTAAAAAAATATATTTGTGACCTATTGTGATAAAAAAAAAGAAAACTAAGGGCAGCCCACACATGTCAGTCTCCAGGAGAGGACTGAAAGGTGCAAGTAGATGCCCACCTACAGATGAACCTTGGAGATAGCACTGTAAGTCAACAGGAGATACACAGAGTGGAGGAGAAAGAGACAGGGTGAGCCACTTGGCTAGATCAGAAGGTACCTGGGGGAGGCGTCCATACATGTGAAAAGATGGGAGAGAACCCAGGCCTTCCACACTGGCCCTGCAGACACTGTGACCCAAGCTGTTAGGGGGCCTCTATCACCAATGCAGACCTGGGGACTGATCAGGGAGCTGCTTGGAAACTGCCATGATGCTGCACCAGAGAACAGGCACAGCAAAGACTCCTGGCTTCCATTCCCAGGTTGCTGCTACAGTTACCATTCTGAGCTATTGTGTCCAGAGCACCAGATCTATACAGTGCTTGGCTTTGCTGCAACCACCCTGCAATGCCCCTGTTGGAGTGGGGAGGGAGTGTAGAGAGCAGATGTGCTTGTGTGCTCCATCATTGGGAGCCAAGTACCCCTCACCCCATGGAGGATTTAAACAGAACAGGTGTTGCTGATGCCACCTGAGAAAACCTGCAATGATTGCCTCAGTGGGACCTGCCACAGTGAGAGAGCCCCAGCTGCCTGGTGGCCCAGCCCCACCCCCGAGGCTCCTGCACCACCACCCCACCCCACAGCCCCATCTATAGGGTACCCTTTTGCCATCTAGTGGGTCCCATCCTTGCAGTCTGATGCTCCACCATGGACACACTAGCCACATGCCACTCTTGCACCTGTACCCAGGTGGAGCAAACACCCACAGCTCTGACACCCATGACTTCTGCCTAGATAGCCTCGTCCAGCTGCCATTGCCACTATGATTTTGATTTGACTCTCAGCTTGATTGTTATTGGTGTATAAGAATGCTACCGATTTGTGTACATTGATTTTGTAACCTAAGACTTTGTTGAATTTAATTATCAATTCCAGGAGTCTCTTGGTGGAGTCTTTGGGGTTTTCTAGATAAAAGATCCTATCATCAGCAAAAAGCAATAATTGGCCTTATTTTTCCTGATTTGGATAGCCTTTATTTCTTTCTCTTGCCTGATTTCTCTGGCCAGGACTTCCAGCACTATCCCTCTGAATACACCTGATCTTATCCTTGAGATTTTAAGAAGTGTTCCATGCAGAAAGGTCTCTGGTCAAATAGATTTCTAAAGCAGCCTACCATTATCCCTCTTTTGGGTACTTGTATTGCATATTTCAAGTTTTTAAAAGTTCCTAAGAAAGTATTAAATAAATAAAAATGATTACATTTCTTAAGCCAGAAATATTAATCAGGAGACATATTTTTCTTTTAAATTATGGGTACAGAGTTAGAATCAGATTCAAAAGTGGAGGAATGGCATTTGGAAATAAATCAATGGAGTGGAAGCCATAATATCCTTTTAGGTAATAATAAAAACAATAATAATAATGAAATAATAATTACCTAAATATATTGATTATTTATGCCTAATGAGCTCTGATATGAGGAGGTGTTATATGTTCTAAGATCTTGCAGCTCAATGTGTGTCTTTACCACCCTCCTCACCAAAAAGCCCGCTATAAGTGCAGACTATCAGGATTTACTCAGACCTATGGAATCTGAATCTACATTTTAACATAACATACAGGTGATTCATATACTCATCAATATTTCAGCAGCACTGGGTAAAGTAGATCTTTCTTAGGTTGGAATAAACAGAATCATCAGGACTGTTGTTTGAAAATGCCTGTTCCTGGGATGTATCTTCAAAGGATTTTAATTCACCTTGCCTGGAGTTGGACAAAGCCATTATCATTTTCAACATGCTTCAGGTGATTCCAAAGTAGGTGATGAGCAGGATATATTTTGACAGTGCATTCTGTTTGATGCTTCATTAGTATTTGGGTGGGGGAAGACAGACAGATTCAGGTGTGCTGAATTCTTAGGTATTTAAATTACTTTGCTGCCATCATCATTGGAAAGGAATTTTTCAGTTACAACATCCCAAGTGGGATCTCTCATTCACTTTCATGGTTTTAATGACAATCTATATGCCAGTGACTTCCAAATTTCTGTTTAGATCATTCTTCCAAGTCTTAGATTTCTACATTGAATCACCTACCAAACTACTCTCATGGTAGGGGCCCCAAAAACTCAGTTCTTCATTGTCCTTCCTGTCTCCTTTGATACACACCCTCAGTAATGCAAGTGTGAAACTGGAAGGCTTAACAGACCTTTCCTCTCCCTGTTGTACACCCTTCCCACACAAGTGCCCAAACTTACTGATTTGACTCCCCAACAGTTTCACAAATTCATTTGCTTTTTTAACATTTCTTCTTTTTTAACTTATACTCCAATCATTTCTCCACTTTGATAAATTCAAAACTTTTCTAATTGGCCTCCTTAACTCCAATCTTACTATGCTTGAATTTATTCACCCTAAAATAGCCAGAGAGCTAGTTACACATCAAAAACTACTGTCCCTTTTCTCCTATAAAATCCCTTAAAGCTCATTATTATTCTTGAGCTACAGCTGAAACTTTCTAATAGGTACATCCAGCCTCTATCTGCCTACTTGAGCAGTCTTTTTTACCACTCAAGGCTGCCCAATTTATCATCCAGCAGCACTGAACAAGTGTGTGAGTTTTGCATATATAAGGTGGTTAGCCAGTGCCTCTTCTTATACACTTTTCAAATTTAAAACTCCACCCTTACACATATTTGTCTTTTTATTTCTTTAAAAGAAAAACCTAAGTATCAACTCCTTCTCAAATCTCTCCTGACTTGGTTTTGAAACTCTGCTCTTTGAACTTTTAAACCATATTTTATTAAAACAGCCAAGCAGTCACACCGTCACCCTGGAGATTGGATCCAGATTCTGCCGCTTACTAGCTATGTAAACAGTTGCAATATAATTAATCATACTAGTCAAAATATTTAATAATTTACTCCATTATCTATATCCTTTAATTTCTTCTTCTGGAATGGGGAGACAGAAACATACCTCAGAGATATTGCAGGTTTGTTCCAGATCATCACAGTAAATCTAATATCACAAGTAAGTCACACAAATTTTTTGTTTCCCAATGTATATAAGAGTTATATTTACACTATACTGCAGTCTATTAATTGTGCAATAGCAATCTGTCTAAGAAAGTGCCATGCATACCTTAATTAAAAGGTAACTTTATTTCTAAAAATGCTAATGACCACCTGAGCCTTTAGGGAGTCATAATCTTTTTGCTGGGGGAGGGTCTTGCCTTGATGTTGATGGCTGCTGATTGATCAGGGTGGTGGATGATGAAGGTTGGGGTGGCTATGACAATGTCTAAAAATAATACAACAATGAAGTTTGCCTCACTGATTGACTCTTCCTTTCGCAAAAGATCTTTCTGTGGCATGCGATGCTGTTTGGTAGCATTTCAGCCATAGTAGAACTTCTATAAAAATTGGAGTCAATCCACTTAAAACCTACTGCTGCTTTATCAACTAAGTTTATGTAATATTCTAAATCCTTTATTGTCATTTAAACAATGTTTACAGCATCTTCACCAAGAGTAGTTTCTATCTCAAGAAACCACTTTCTTTAATCATCTGTAAGAAGTTAACTCCCCTTCCATTCAAGTTTTATCATGAGATTGCAGCAATTCAGGTTACCTCCAGGTTCCATTTCTAATTCTAGTTCCCTTGCTATTTGCACCACACCTGCAGTTACTTTCTCCACTGAAGTCTTCAACCTCTGAAAGTCATTCACAGAGGTAGAATCACTTTCTTCCAAACTCCTGTTAATGTAGTTATTTTGACCTACTCCCATGAATTACAGATGTTCCTAATGGCATCTAGAATGGTGAATCCTTTCCAGAAAGTTTTCAATTTACTTTGTCCAGATTTATAAGAGGAATCACTATTATGAAAGCTATAGCTTTATAAAATGTATTTCTTACAAAATAAAACTTGAAAATCAAAATTATTTATTGATTCATGGTCTGCAGAATTGTGTTACTAGGCAGGAAACAACATTAATCTCCTTGCGAATTTCCATCATAGCTCTTGGATAACCAGGTATATCGTCAATGATCAGTAATATTAACATTTTGAAAGGAATCTTTTTTTCCTGGTCAGCATGTCTCAACAGTGGGCTTAAAATATTCACTAAACCATACGGTAAAACAGTTATGTTGTCACATAGGCTTTGTTTTTCCATTTATAGACTACAGGCCAAGTAGTTTTGGCATAATTCTTAAGGAATTATGAACATTTTTCAGAATGTTCAATGATCATTGGCTTCAACTTAAACTCACCAGCTGCATTAACCCTTAAAAAGACAGCTAACCTGTCCTTTGAATCTTTACAGCTAGACATTGATTTTTTTCTCTCCAGTAATGAAAGTCCTAGATGGCATCTTCTTCTGATACAAGACTATTTTGTCTACATTTCACATCGCACTCTTTGTTATAAAAATGGCTTCTTTCTTTAAATCTCATAAACCAACCTCTGCTGACTTCCAACTATTCTTCTGCAGCTTCCTCTCCTCTCTCAGCATTCATAGAATTGAAAAGAATTAAGGGCTTGTTCAGGAATAGGCTCTTGGAATAGAAGATCAATAGGCTTTGATTTTCTATTCAGATCACCAAAATTTTTCCCATATCACCATTCAGCCTGTTTTGCTGTCTTATCATTTGTGTTTTACTGTGAAGAATCAATGGCATAATGAATATAAGTGCAGTTAGGTCTTTGCCAGGGCTAAATGCACAATAAATACAAAATGATACCATTGTATTATCAATATCATTTTATGAAAATCATCTGAGTTCTGGGTTATGTATCTTCAAATCTCTTTTGACTAAGTATCCTCTCTCTCTCTCCCATCTCTCTCTTTCTGTCGGTCTCTTTTCCCACATTTAGTTCAGGTCAGGTACATTGAAAATGCTCAATAAATGTGTGTTAATCCAATTATATGAGAGCATCCCCAAGCCTCAAAAACCCAAAATATACTGTGCTGGAAGTCAGAAGATTTAATGAAATTAACTATGGATTTTAAGTAAATTTTAATCCTATTGATGATTAAATTAAGACAGTTAAACAGTATTTAAACACTCACATGAATATGGTGTATTCAAAGTTTATTTTCATGGCTGTATAAGAAAAAATTATAAACTATATTTCATTTAAAATGTATGCCAATTTACTTGATATTCATATTAGTATAACAAGATAGAAACTTATCTGTTCTGGACAGATGACCAAACAGAAGCTTATTTTTTTTCAGAGACTTTTCCAAAACACAGCTAATAAATAACCATGCTTAGCTGATCTCTGAATGTCAGATTCTTGCTTCTATATCAGACTGCAGCTACTACTGCAATTCCACCATTGCTACTCAAATATATCCAAGTTTATTTTCTCAGAATTTTGGTATACTTGGTAAATAACTTGAGAAATTGATGTTTGAGAAATATGCATATATTGTTAATTCTGCTATAGCCAAGTCAATACAATAATTATGTTTCATGTACTATGAGTGTTCATTTTTACTTCAAATAAAAACACAATGTAAGAAGATTGCTAATTTGTTTCTTATTCACTCAAAAGAAAATCTACACTTCAAATATTTATTTTCTGTGTTGCGAAGTATCCCAGCCCTAATTGTATATCTACAATTCCTAACTCCCATATTTTTAGTTATTAATGTATCACTAACATACAAGTAATTTCAGAATGATATTCTTTTTCACCACTCCCCACTCAGAACCATGAACATCCCCTACATATAAAAATCAGTCACCAGAACAACGGCAACAAAAATTCAACTTAGGCTAGGCATGGTGGCTCATAACTGTAATCCTAGCACGTTGGGAGGCCAAGGCAGGAGAATCACTTGAAGCTAGGAGTTTCAGACCAGCCCGCGCAACACAGCAAGACCCCATCTCTACAAAATAAAGATAAAACAAATAGCCAAGCATAGTGATATGTGTCTGTACTCCAAGCTTCTCAGGAAGTTGTAGGGGACTGACATATATTTTCCTAGTTTAAGAATTAAAGTTAGTGAGTAATGTACATGTTCTGCCCAGACCGTTTGAAAGTAATATGTTCTGGACAAGGTCCTTGTGATAAACAAGGCTGTTGCCTAGAGGCATAACAAAGTACCTGAGTTGCAAGTAAGCAAGAGCTACCCCACCCCATAGCATTGGGGGTCTGGAGGCCACATGATAAACATACTGTTCCTGTGATTGCTGCATACACCCCATAAGATGTCTGGTTAGTCAATGACGGGTAAGACCCCTCAAGGGAGGGGTGACCTAAGCCAGGCACAGCCACTGGGGTTCAGCTGAAGATCCTAGGGGGTCACCCTAAGAGAAGCTAGGGATGAGAAATGCCCCCCATGGCTCACCTTGCCCATCCTTGCTAACCTCAGTCCGTGATCTATGCCTGGTGCCTAGAGCAACCGCCTTGAAATTCTGAGTCAGGAGATATCTGCTTCCCTAAGGCTATGCATTCCGGAATTTATGGCTATTGCTGCCAAGCCTGGGTAGTTACATACAAGGAACTAACTTTAATCTTTTAGAGTATAAAAATAAAACTGATCCAGTGTATTATTACTCAAGTCAACCGTGTGTACGTGCGTCTGCGTTTTTCTTTGTGTTCTGCATTTTCGTTTTGTGTTCTGTGTTCATCCTCCATCCTGTAACTGAGCCACAACAGGAAGCTGCAGGAGGAGGAGCACTGGAGCCTAGGAGATGGAGGCTATGGGAGCTATGATCGCACTACTGAACTCCAGACTGGGTGACAGAGTGAGACACTATCTCAAAAGAAAAAAAAAGTGCATATTAATTTTTCTATAGGGTTTGAAATTCATCCAGTTTTCCCAATGTTTCATTGGCTCATGAGTTGAAAAAGTATGAAAGACAGGAGATTCTTTAAAATATAAAGCAGATTCTCTGCAAGGTCAATCATAGTTTTTTATTAAATCCTGAACATCTACTGCTTGATCTCCAGACAATTTGGTTTCATATTTCTCTCTTTGCTGAAAATCTCTGGAACCCTGAAGGCGATCATATGCAAAGATTCACACGATTAGTGCCCCCAGGAAAACTCAGCACAATCTCATTACCCTGTTTGGACATAGAAAACTTTATTGGGGAAATTCATGAAACCATAATAAAAGTCTTCTTATTTTGTAGATATATGATGTTACAGGGATAGCTTAGAACATAATCCCCAAAACATTGCAAGATACATGAAAAGTAATGATTAGAAGCATCTACTAAAATATGCTCTCCCACTGATAAGGTTATGACCCTGCCATGAGATGGATATCATTAAAAATACTTTTCAATATTTTACCCAAACTGAGCCTGAGAGGCTTTGTAACCACTTTAAGTCCAAAGATCTCTATAAAATCCTCAAATATATCTATTCATAAAGTCATTTAATGTACAATGGAAAAATAAGACATTGCTTGGTATAGTGAGCTGAATTTAGGGCCAGTGACACATTTGACTTTTGGAGGCTTTTCATCTTAAAGTTCAGTTGGTTCTTTTCCTGAAGCATTTGAAATATATCCAGTCTTTAATACAAAGTGGCATTTTCAAAGTTGGATTTTTGAATTATTATTATTCATTTATTTAAGCAATTTAAACCTTAAATGTTGAATAATTTTAGAATTCATTTTTTCCAAACTGGTTTTTCAAACAGAAATAAAAGTATAATTATAGCTTCAAATGACTAGACAATGATAAGTGTAGGATCTTGTAAACTTGATGCCATGATGAGTAGAAGACAAAGTTAATTTTTACATGTGCTTAATCACAAGACATTTGAGGTAATAATGCCTTCAGTTTGTGTTGTTGGTTTCTGTTATTTTTTAGATACACCTATGACCTCCAAACTTTGGACCTACAAGCTATGTTGTGTATTCTAAGACACATACTATATATCAGATGTGTCATTATGTTACAAACAAATTTATTAAATAAAACAGCCTCCACACACCCTAAAACCCCCTCTCATATTCAACCAGTTTTTCTAATAATTGTTTTATAGTGATTTTTTATAAAATCAAGATAGCACTGATGTTTTATTATATAATAAAAGAAATGTATCAATGATTTTATTCATGTTTTTCACAAAATGTGGTAATGTTTTAAATGCATTATTCTGCTTGCATGTCAAACCTTAAACAAGTCTTATTAATATAGATATTTTGTTATTTCACTCTGTGTGCTTGTCACTTTAATGACTCTCACTCATTGTGCAAAGAAAAAAGTCAACAATTATTTGTTTCTCATTTTAGAATAATTTCCAGATGACAGTTTACGTTTGTTCTTAAAAATTTGTTCACATGAAACTTTTTAAAGTTTTGTTGCTTATGAAAAGAAGTAAATCATCATTCCATTATTTCTATTTTCTTTTCTGCAACATAACATTGTAAGATATGGTTAAAAGGAGAAAAATTAGCTCTTTTCATTGCTTATCATTTATGCCTTCCTGCTGCTACTATGGACATATATATGTAAATTCATTTTTGAAATATGGTGTAACTCTTCTTGCAGAATTCATAACTGAGATATTACTTTTAGAATTACTGATTTAAAAAATAATTACATAAAATTAACCTGCCATCTTTTTAGAAAATGTATTTACTTATAATATTATCATTCCAATGGTTATCATAGGTTGATTAAATATAGAGGAAAACTTTTACCCACAATAGAACTATTTTATTTGTGTTTGTGTCCTTTTGTGTGAAATTTTTGATTTAGGATGGATTTCAATCCAGGAATTTTAAAAGTAACTATCAAGCCAATTACAGTAATAATATTGCAATTTTAATTCACAATAATGCTGATGAATGTCAGATTAGACAGAGCAAACACCTGATGAAGTAAAAGAAAGTTCAGTCTAATTCTCAATTACCCATTAACCTCTTTGCTGAAACTGTCTACAGGACAAATAGAGCCTCTTATCTAATATATATCCCATCCCCACAGAGGTCTACTCTAATTTGTAATTGGTCACACAGACATATTTATAATGGATAATGTACAGAAAGTTTAAGAATGATGGCCTAGAAACTGACATTCCTTTCTAGCAATGGATGGGGCAAAATGAAATTCAGAAATTGATATGCTGCTTCTTTAATAATGAAAAAGATGTTGGACATGGGGCTTCAAATGAAACTAAAATTATGGACCTCATTTAGCTACAAATAATGTTCAGATGAACCATACATTATAGTTTTTGGGTGTCTTGAACATATTTTAAAAATCAACTTAGAGTTACTTGGCTCTATTACTCTAATTTTCATGAAAATTTGCTGATTTTCTGAGAGTTTACTTTTAATTTATTAGTAGGTTAGCTATAAGAACAAAAAAGGAAAGTGATAATAGCTTTATTCATTTTACTAAGACTGCTATTATCTTGTGGTAGCATTAAATAAAAAATGTTTTTATATATCCTGTTTGTATGACCTCTAAGATCTTCCCAATATCTCTGAGAATTAGGAAAAGGTAAGGATTATTATCCCTGCTTTATAGACAAGAAAAGAAAGGCATACAGAGGTCTTATTTATCATCTAAAGTTTTTTAACACTTGGTTCTAAATGAAAAACCAGATCTATTCATTAAAAGATCTCTGTACTTCTTACCAAGCCAATGGTTTAGATCTTTTATTTCTTTTCACTATTGTGAGAGTCAGGCTTCCATCCATTTTCTTTTTTATTTCCAGAATATTAGGGGGGGTACAGATATTTAGGTTACATATATTGCCTTTGCCCCACCTAAGTCAGAGCTGCAAGCATGTCCCTCCCCCAGACAGTGCACACCCCACCCATATAAGGTGTGAATATACCCATCCCTTCGTCCCTCCTCCCACCTGCCCCACACTGGATGAATGTAACTACCATATGTGCACATAAATGTTGATCAATTAGTACCAATTTGAAAGTGACTACATGAGGTGCTTGTTTTTCCATTCTTATGATAGTTCACTTAGTAGAATGGGCTCCAGCTCCATCCAGGATAATACAAGAGGTGCTAGTTTGCCATTGTTTTTTTGTGGCTGAGTATTTTCCAAGAGCTGCCCAGTGTGCCTTACTCTGCACCCTGGATGGCCTTGGAAGAGTCATGTGATCAAAGCTCGACAAATAAGATGCTTTTACTCAGAACTCGGAATGGTGAGCAAATGAGGCAAAGACAAAGGAAGAACTTTGAGTTTGCTCAGTTTAGCAATATCCAGCAGGATCCAGGAGACACGTTGTTGGAGGCACCAGCAACGTGCTCTAGACAGACCACACCTGCAGCTGCTGTGGCCCCAACTTCCTGCTGCCTTTTTTAGACCCTGGGAATTTTCTGAGCCTTGTTTTCCAGACCTCTGGTACTTTTGATAGCTAGAATACAAATCAATAATAAATTGTATATCAGCTTAAATTCACTAGACTTGATTTCCAAATTAGGCAACAAGATGGGGATATGCCCACTATGAGAGTAAAATGTTTGCCACTTCAGGAGCTGTAAGAACAGTGTATTAAGGTATGGGGTAATTGGGTTCCAGTTATGGAGTTCTGGAATTTCCACTTTATAACTATTAATATGTAAAATCTTGGCAAGTCTTATGCATTCTTTTTATGTCATTTCTACTGCAAAAATAAAAGCATTTGTTTCATGATCTCTAAAATACTTCCAATATCTAACTTTCTATAATTGTTTTACTCTGGAGACAGGTAGCCAGAGATAATGTTCTATAGAGGAAGTAGAAATGCAATGAGCCTTATGAGCAATTTACCCCAACTCACAAATCAGTTCCATCTCTTCTGAGGTTAAAACGAGCTTCCTCTACCCAATCTGCCTATCAAAGGATAGAAGAAACTCTCTCTTAGGATTAATTAATTTTGCATCCAGAGATAATTATACATCTGGAGATAATTATACATCTAGAGACTAGATATTTTTACATACAATGTTAAACATTCAAATAAAATATGTTTAGAGTCCTTAAAAATCAAATAAATTGAATGAAAATGAAAGGGGAAAAAAGTCTGCAATTGAAAATAACTCAATAGATGGGTTTAAGTGCAGATTTGACAACGTGGAAAGAAAGGTTAGTAAGCTGATGAATAGGTCAGTAGTAATATACACCCTTAAGAGTGGAGAGGAAAAGAAGTGAAATGTATAAAAACCATTTGGTACACAGTAAAAATGGTTTCAACTATATTTTTAAAAAAATGTTGTGAGAGAATGAGGAAGAAATAATGAATGAGAATTTTCCAAAACTGACAGATAAAGATTCAGGAAGTACTACAATAGCCAAAAGGATATATACAAAGAAAACCATACCTAAGCATACCATAAAATGGCTGAAAACCCCACTAAGGTAAAATATTAAAGACATAGAAATACTCATATGCAAATACATTTCTTTAGAAAGAGTATCTCCGTTCTTTCTATTTACTCAAATAAGTTGAAAACATATGTCCACACAAGAACCTACACATGGATATTTATAGTTTATAGCAGTTTTACTTGTAATTGCCCAAACTTAAAGTAACCAAGATGCCCTTCAAAAAGTGAATGGATAAATAAACTGTGGTACATCCAGACAATGGTATAGTGTTCATTACTAAAAATAAAATAAGCTATCCAGCCAGGAAAAGACATGGAGAAATGTTAAATACATATTATTATTAATAAGTGAAAGAAGCCAATTTGAGAAGGCTATATACTATATAATCCCACTAAGTAATATTCCGGAAAAGGCGAAACTAGGCAGACAGTGGAAATATCAGTGGTTGCTGGTGGAAAAGGAAAAGTGTATATAGGAGAAAACACAGAGGAATTTTGGAGGAGTGAAACTACTCTGTATGATAAAATAATGGTGGATACATGTTATTTTTTAAACAACAACATAAAAGATGATCTGACTCTTAACAGAAACAGTGGAATTGAGAAAACAATTGCATGACATCTTTAAAGTGCTGAAAAACAATTGCTAGCAATTTTTTTCTAGGAAAATATTTTATAGAATGATGACAAAATAAAGGCATTTCCAGATAAACAAAAACTGGTATAAATTGTCACCCGCAAATTTAATGAAACAGAAATATTTAAGGATTTTTCATGCAAAGTAAAATGACTCTAACACATGAAAATGTAAAAACAAATAGCAATAAAAAGCAAAACTAAATGATTAATATGTAGATGTGTATAAATGAATATTGACTGAAAATAATATCTCTAAAAATGAAATAAATACATGTAGAATTAAAATGACTACAATAAACAAAAGGTAGAGAAACTTATAACAAATGAACTCATTTGTAATGAACTCATTTGTTATAAGTCCTAGAGTTGTCTAGAAAGGGGTAAAACTATTAATTTATATTAGTGCAAAATACGCCAAGGATACACATGGCAATCTCTAGGGTAACCTCTAAAAACAACAATGTGAGCCTAACAAGCTAATTGCAAGGAACAGTGAAATAACAAGAACAACAAATAAAAACTCCGTTAATTCAAAACAAGATGAGAAGTGAGAATAAGGAACATAATACAAGTGAAACAAAAAAACTAAAAGAAAGATGATAGGTCAAAACCAATATTTCAGAATTACAATGAAAGTGAAATAATGAACTAATGGAATTAAAAAATTGCCAGATGCAATTGGAAAAACATTATATTTTTCTTACAAGAGTCATAGATATTTATATGACAGAAAGGTTAACAGAAAAAAAAATTAATAGAAAATAAAAAAACAAATAATATCAAAGGAGTTAGAGCCACGCAAATGGAAATGTCTTTACTGTTTTTCATGGCAGTCCCTTGACATCTCAACATGAAGTAGTCTTAAATTTCAGGGAGTGGAGCAGGAGCTCATATCATACTTCTAGATGGGAAAGAATCTAGTCCTGCCAAGAAGAATCACTTAAGAACAGGTCCAGCCTCCCATAACCCCTCACTCATTCCATTTGGGCAAAAGGAAAGAACTCACATTGCTCACTTGGTGTTTTTCTCTGCCTTTTCCCAATTTTTTAGTTCTACCGAAGACATTGATGATGAAGAGTGGAGAGAGTAGTGACTAGAAAACTTACCAGCTCACTGATTCAAGTTCAGTCTTTAATTAGTTTTATCCCTAATGAAATCCATACCTTGATCTCTATCTGATTCTCGTGACTTATTTCAAAACTTTGAATTGATTTAGGAGATCGATCAATTAGTAATCTCTAGCCCTGATAATAAGATGATGCGAAAGTTCTTCGGAGAATATCTTTATTTTTCATTTTGATTTCAGTTCCTGAAATACACATACAGACACACACACTAAACGTAGACTTTTGTTTATACAAATGAAATAAAATTAAGTTACAGAGAACAGAAGTTCCAGAGGGCAGTTTAAACAGTGTGTCTATCAACTTTGGGAGAGATTTTCCCCTGCATTCCTTAACATCCTTTGCAGGAGTATCCTAGGGAGAATTTTAGGTGCGGATTGCATGACTGTCACTAAGAGTTTGTGGAGGTACAACCTCTGATTGATTAACTGCTACCAATTTGTCTTTGACTGTCCACGCGAGTGAAAGATGAACAAATATATGGCTCTGGTTTCAGAATATAGGAATATATTACTGCCTTACCCACTCAGTCATCAACTGGTCTAAGATTAAATAAGAACATGAACAATAATTTGTAAGAAAATTCCTAAACTTTGAAAAATATGTAAGATTTTCTTTTTTAAATATATTTTACCTAATAGAAACCATTTGTAGTTTTATTAGTCATAGCACTTCCGAAATTCCTTCTCCTAATTTCTTCATACTTTTCCATTATTGAGATTATTAATGCTCAGTAATCCTTTAGAGTTTCTGCCCTACTTAATTACAGTTAGTCTTTCTTTTTAATGTTACAGCTTTTTAAAAAATCTTATTCTTATTATCACCGATGTTTCAGATTTAATGATGTACACAGAATCACCTTTATACTTTTACTTTTTGATACCTTAGACTTAATGATATACAATTGTTTGATATTTTTTTTTGCAGAGATGTGTCACTGTTCTGATTTAGAGCTATTTTGAACTAGCTTTCATCTTTTAGCATTTAAATGATCTAAGTCTTCATGTATCTTGCTGTATTTTTCTTTATTATTTACTCTTCCTCCCACATTAATGTCATCTGTTGAAGCTTCTGCTGCTTTTTTAAACTCCTGCTCTTTGTTTTAAAATTTTCAAGTCAATCTTAGACGTTTTTATGACTCCCACACCTTAAGTATTGTTTTACATCTCACCTGAAAAACTTTAAGAATAATTTTATAGCTTGCTTTGAAACTCTTAAAACTACGGAAGTACATTTTAAACAGTATGAGTTGAAGAAGATTGTAGAAAGAAATTTACATTTTTGTTTTTTAATAAATTGTACCTAATGGGAACCATTTATAGTTTTGTTGGTAGTAGCACTTCTGACACTCTTTCTCTTAGTTTCTCTGTATTCCCTCATTTTCTGAATTCCAGCCATACCGATTTTCTTCCAGTTCTTCAAATGTCCCATATTTCCTCCTCCCTCAGAGTTTCTCCACATGCTTTGCCCTTTGTCATTGACTCTCTTGTTATAGGCTATCAACCTCTCAGTGAAAGACTATATACTTAAGTACTGTACATCCTGTAGGTCTCAAGTCAAATGTGTAATCAAATAATTCTTTCTTGACTGCTTATTTACATTCCTTCACAGCTTCTTGCAATTTTTCTTTATAGCATTTATGACAATTTGTCATTACAAACACAATCAAATATGTAACGTTCCCTCCTTCAAGATACTATAAGTAATATGTGGACAGGCATGTGTGTCAGTTTCGTGCCATCCTATAATGCTATCCTTAACACATAGCAGTTTCTCAATTTCTGATGTTGAATAAAAGAACATATACAAAAATGATTCATTATTGACACTGCATTATGTGCAAGAGACTATGCTAAGTACTTTATGCATTTCAGTGTATTCTCAAGAAAGTATTGTGTCAGATATTATTAGCCACTTTTTATGAAAGAAAAAAAAGTCTCAAAGAAGTCAGTCAAGTTCCCCAAGTTCACTGAAAAAGATAAGAAGCAGACCTTATTTGACCTGAGGAATTTCTGTGCCAATGTACATGGGCCTACCACAAAAAGAAGTAACATTCAAGTTCTCTTACTAAGATTCTGAGAACCCAAGAGTGCTACCCAAACTTTGTGTTAAAGAAAGTTCTGGCCAGTGCATATTGGCATGATGAAGTGGGACTCACTATACTCAGATTATGGACACTAATGGATGATCATAGCACCACTTTTGCACAGAGACAACAAAATCAGAGGAAGCCTGAAAATGCAAGCGTTTTGTATTAGTTTTCTATTGCTATGTAATAAATCACATATATCAAAAGCTTAAAACACATCTATATTTAGTAACTCACCAATCTGTAAATCAGAAGTCTGATGGGCTTGGCTGGGTTCTCTGTTTTAGGGTCTCATAAGTCCAAATCAAGTTATCCACTGGGCGGGATTATTATCTGAAGGATCTGCAGAATAATCCACTACAAAGCTCATTCCATTTGTTGGCATATCCAATTCTTGAAGCTGTAGGTCTATAGTCTCTATTTTCTTGGTGGTTGTCATCTGCAAGCTATTCTCGGCTTCTAGAAGTTATCTATATTTTGCACATGTGGCTTCCCCCTCCGTCTTCAAACCAGCAGGTGTGCATAAGGCCTTCTACTGTAAATCTCTGACTCTCCCTTTGGCCATCAGCCAAAGAAAACTCTTCTCTTAAAGGGCTCATGTGATTAGTTGTACCCTGATACTGTAACCAGCTCTATGAATAAATTTCAATGACCCCTATGTGTTTTGTATAAACCTTTCCCTCTCATTGTTTGAGATTCTCATGTCAGTGAGGCTTAATGACCTGTGTTTCTCAGAAATGACAGAATTTCTTGAAGACAAAGGGTTAGAGATTCTGAAGGCTCCTGGGGAGACTTCCTGACACCAAGACTCACCATCCCCCACAAACTACCCCCAATGCACTTGGCCCCTTTCATTTCCACCTCAACCTGCCCCAATGCACTGTGGCTTCTCCTTAAAAGGCCCACAATCTATTTTAAAGAAAGGATTTGAGACCTGATTCCCCGTTCTGTGGATAGATGTCTTTCAGAATAAATAAATTCCTTTCTTTGACAATCCTTGGTGTCTCAATAATTGGATCTTTGTATGGCAAGCAACTGGAAGGACTTAGGCTTAAATGCACTTGTGTTTTTGGTAACACTACTTTGCCTTTTGATAAAGTCAAAGTGGACTAACTAATACCTTCGATTACATCTGCAAAATTCTTTTTCCCATTTAAACTGACATAATCAGAAGTGTGGTATCTCATGGCATTCACAGTCTAGGGATCAAGGAAGGTAATGTTGGGGGAACACAGGTCTCTTCTGCAAAAACTCATATTGAGAAATCCTTGCTCTTGTTTGTTGATATTCTCTGAGACACTAAGTTACACTGACCGAGCCACATAACTAAAGTTTTGTTATACACACACTTGTTCTTTTATCACTGTGGTCCCTGTGCATAAAGAAAATTGAGAGGGCCATTTGTTTTAGTGCTTTCATGTAGATCTCTCCACAAACTGAAGGTGAATAATAAAGCTTGAGAAATTAACTTGGCCCTTAGTATCATGCTTGGTTCTTCTAAGAGTGTCAGGGCTCTCTTAGGGCTCTACTTTTTTCAAAAATAATAAAATTTAGTCTAAAGTGGTAAAAATTTGGAAATGTTACATATTTGGCTTCCTCTCTCCTAAATACTTGCACGACCTTGACTAATACTGTCAATTTATTTAGGTTGTTTAAGTGTACTGCTTTGCAAATATTCTCTATACTTGCTTGTTGATGTGTGACTTTGATCATGATTTTCTCAAAACATATTTTAGTGTAGGCTCTACAAGCCAAAGATAAGCTCTAAATGAGAACTAGCTCTAAATGAGAACTGCTATGTGAAAGGATAGCCTTGTTAATAAACTAACAGAGAAATATAGACTATCAAACAGAAAGTAAGAGAAATAAACTCACAGCACATGATTGTCCCTTTGAAGAAACAAGTCACGACACAACTGCCCTTTGTTTCCTTTGATTAAGTATCTGGGATTCAACCCATTGTCTTTAAGATTAACTCATGATCATTAAGAGTTCATTTTCACAGTATTGAAGAGCCCAAAGTGGACAACAGAGGTTTGAGTTCCCCTGTTCCAGCTTTTCCCAGATCACATGTCAAGGACCCTGATAAGCCAACCTCACAGAAAAGAGAAAGAAAGATAAATACAAACACAGCTGCTTTACAGCCATTTTTCCTATCAATTGACAACATTCACTTTTTTCTCTTTGCCCCCAAATAAAAATCCCAAACACCTTACCCTCTCTGCACTGCCATTTCTCCTTCCTTCTTTCAGGCCATGCCCTTACCACCTTTGGGAAGCAAAATAAACTTTCTTTCTTTAAAACTATTCTAATCTTTGTGTGAGAATTCTTTCTCCAACCCACAACGTGATTCCCTACCCTGACACTATGATCAAATTATGAGAAAACAAAAGATAGCCATAATTATTAACATTGCTATTTTACAATTGCTGCAAAACTGAGTTTAAATGGTTAATCATTTACCTAAGACTTCACAGCAGGTAAGTTGTAGATTTTGGCCTTACTGGGCCATTTGGCTTCTGAGCATTCTACTCCTAACCAAATTTCTATGTTACTTGTAAATAATAGAGCCAATCTTAGATAAAAATTAAAAATAAAATAGTATTGTACAAAACTCCTTTTTTTCTGTGTTAATTCAAGATTCACAAATATAAGAAAATAATTGCTTGTAATTCACTTGTTAGTAAAATGTGAAAATTAAAGTGAAACCTAAGTTAGTTCTCATTCCAAATGTTTTAATCAATTAATAAAACTCTCAATGTCAAGCTCTGTAACGTGAAATTTATCGTCTCTCTTAGCAGCAAAAATAAAGAAGAAAGGCCACCCTGAGAGAAACAGAGGGAGTCCACGGGGTGGTGAGCACCATCATTTCATGCCATGTATCCCTTAAGTTCAGAAGGTTATGTGTGCCCCTCATATTAGAGAAAGAGCTTATAAAATAATGCTGCACCAATTTAAAATGAGAAAGAGCTCATGTATTTGTGAAAGTTTGGGTGATTCTAAAAGTAGTAAAAAGGACTGTTTCATAATAACACTATGAAATTTTGTTATACACATAGAATTTTAGAACTAGATGAAAACATTGAGATTGTGTGATTAAAAATGCACATATTCTAGCAATGAAAAAACTGAGAGTTAGGGAGGTAAAGGTAGGTAATTTTTAGCCACAACTCAGTGGCAGATCTCAAATGAGGAACTACTAAAACCTCTCAAACTTTTATTTCATTACATCAAAACTTTTCCCTTGATTTTACAACAGTAACATTTTGTCCAAATTAACAATACAGAAATTGTCGCTCAATGTTTGGTCTGAAGACTGTATAAATAGGAATTACCTCAACCAGCTTGTAAAAAGGCAGAATCTTAGCTTTTACCAGTGGCGTTCTGAATCAGAAATTCTGAAATTGTTGCCATAATAAACCTTTTTGTAATCTTTTTAGGTAAAGTTTGAGAACTACTGCTTTTTGAAAAATAAATCATTTACTTGTTTACTCATTGCAGTGCATTCCAGTTGTAGACTTCTGCTGATACTATCACAGCAAGTGATTAAAGGCTTTCACGATTTCACTTTTGGCTTTTTGCTTTAATTGTTTACTCTGACTTCTGGCAGCTCAGCTATCTCTCGCAGCTTAGTTGAACTTCAGAGAGTATAGATTCATATTCTTCACCTGTTTAACCTCTTCGGTATGGCGCTCACCAGCGGGAAACCTCGCCCACAGCGGCACTCACAGTCCCCACGACAGCCTGTGCTGTGCTTTGACGACGGGTCCGTCTTGCTCTTGTGTGAGGAGGAAAGCTTGAAAGCACTGAAAGCTTGTTTTACTTTACAGGCATCTTTACTTGTAAAGTAAATCAGAATAGGTAACATATACATATATGTTTTTATTACATTATTTTTAAATCTTCACATTTTATTTTGATAAATGAAAAATTAGAAAAGTCATACCACGGCTGTCAGCTAAAGTCACAGTGCATGTTCATCTGTGGCTGTCCACTATAGTCGACGCTTGTACAAAAGTGGTTAAGCAATTATCTTCTTCAGCTTTGATAATTGGTATAACCTGAATACTTATGTTCTCCCAAACCTAATCCCCAATGTAATAGTGTTTAGAGATGAGTCTTTGGGAAGTAAGTCCTGAGGGCTCTGTCCCCATGGGGAGGATTAGTGGCCTTATAAAAGAGACCCCAGAAACTTCTCCTGCTCCTTCCTGAAGGTGAGGACACAGGAAGAAGATGGCCATCGGAGAACTAAGAAGCGGGCCCTCATCAGACAATAAATATGCTAGTGACTTGATCCTGGACTTCCCAGCGTCCAAAACTAAAAGAAATAAATTTCTGTTGTTTATAAGCCATCCAGTCTATGGTATTCTGTTACAGCAGTCTGAATTGACTAAGAATAATAATAAGCACTAATTATATATTTATCTTTCTATGAAAGACACTATTCTGTGCATATAGAATATATTTAATAGCTAGCCTACATGGTATATATGGAGCACATGTCTCTGAGGCTTTAATTTGAGAAAGTTTCACCATAGATCATTTGCTGGTAATTCACCATGAACTCTTTGCTAATAATATTTAGCACATCCAAGTACTGCATATAAAAATTGACATTAAATGTCTGCTTACCAGCACTTCCAGTTTCAGCTCCAAAATGTAGAGTTTGGAAATTGTCACTTCCATTTGTTGTGAGCTAAATTGTGTCCCTTCAAATTTCATATGTTAAAGACTTAACCCCCTATACCTCAAAAGGTGGCTGTGCTTGGAAATAAGGTCTGTAAAGAGTTAATTAAATAAAATAAGGTCATCAGGGTAGGCCCTAAACCAATATGACTGATACCTATATAAGGAGATGAAAATAGGTGTACACAGAGGGAAGACCATGTAAAGACTCAATGAGAAGAGAGGAAGACAGCCATTTACAAGCGCAGAGAAGTGCCTCAGAAGAAGCAAGCCTGCTGACTTCTTGATCTCAGACTCCCATCCTCCAAAACTGTACAAAGTAAATGTTTGTTGTTTAAGCCACTTAGTCCGTTGTACTGTGTCATAGAAATTCTAGCAAACACCATCATTACAACAAGAAAATTTGGACAAACTGAAAAATCAATGCCTTTTCTTGGAACTATTAATAAACTCAGATTATACAACAAATTTAACCTGAATCTGGGCAGACAGAGCATTCCAGAGAGTCATAGCTGAGATTTGCTTACATGGAGCAGAAAGTGTTAGAGCCATAAACTAGTAGACACACTGAAATGGAAATTTTGACAAATTGCTGGAGGCTTATGGTAACCTAGAGTGACAATGAGAAATTCCTCTAGGCTACTCTCTTAGTCCCCTCCGCCCCTGCTTACACACATACACACTTTCCTGAACATTTGCTCCAGGAACTGCCCGGATTTTAATTGTGGGCTGTGTATAACGGCTTCCTTCCAAAGAGTAGACTATGAAAAAGGTCACAAAAGAATACTTTTATAATAGAGAAACCTACAAAACCATCACATCCAGATGATGAACAACATGTTTCTAGTATGTAGCTTTGACATGCTTAGTAACGATGGTACTCTACCTCTGTGATTTTTCCCCCAAAATCCACAACCTGAGTCTAATCATGAGGAAAGATATTATAAAAATCTCAATTGAGGCACTTCCTAAAAAGTAGCTGATTAGTAATCCTCAAACTATCAAAATCACCAAAAGTGAAGTCAAGTCTGAAAAAGTGCCACAGTCAAGAGGAGCCTAAAAAGATACAACAACTGTAATGTGATGTCCTTTTTTTTTTTTTTTTTTTGAGACAGAGTCTTACTTTGTTGCTTGGGCTAGAGTGCCCTGGCATCAGCCTAGCTCACAGCAACCTCAAACTCTGGACTCAAGCAATCCTTCTGCCTCAGCCTCCCAAATAGCTGGGATTACAGGCATGCATCACCATGCTTGGCTACTTTTTCTATATATTTTTAGTTGTCCAGCTAATTTTTCTATTTTTAGTAGATATGGGGTCTCACTCTTTCTCAGGCTGGTCTAGAACTCCTGACCTTGAGCTATCCTCCTGCCTCGTCCTCCCAGAATGTTAGGATTACAGGCGTGCGCCACCGCGCCTGGCCAAATGTGATATCCTTAATGCTATTCTGGAACATAAAAAAGACATTAGAGGAAACATTAAGGAAATATGAACAAAAGCAATATATTTCCTTCAATGCTTCCCTGTCCCTATCCCCGCTATTAACAGTGTTTTGTGTATCTTTCATTATTTTCATATGAGGACTACATACCTATGCCTTTTTAAAATATTTAACACATCAGAAACATTCTTTAATTTACTCAACAATTAAATATATGATTATTTACTTAAATACTACTTATTCCACTAGTTATTGAGTATCTATACAATAAAGAATATTTTTATCATTTTTATAAAGTTAACTCTTACAACATTTAGCATTTAGTAAACAGTAAATATTTATTAAAAGAGTAAATAGATAATTTACTTGAGGCATAACTTATGCATTTCTTGAGGCATAACCTATCCACTAATCTTTTAATGGAGGGTTGTAAAAGATGGTAATTTATTTGGGAGCTGAAAAGGGTACATTAGAATTTTCGAAATAAGAAGAGAGCATTCATGTGCATTTGTTAGACTGTTTGGTATTTTGGAATGCTCGTAGAGTTCAAAATCTGGAAAAATAAAAATGAGATAAATGAACTACAGAGCAAATGAGAACTCTGAGCAAGTTGGCTCATTTTTTCAATTTTGCATTATGTTCTGGGTAACACATTTAAAGCTATATACAGAAAACTACATGCAGAGAAGGAAAATATGGATTTTTAAAATAGTGTTTAGGTATAGCCTTCTATATTTTTGAAAAATCTAGGTGAAAATTAGTTGGAACCTTCCAATTTTGTGAAAAATGCAAATTTAGCATTCTTGCTACATGTCTACATTTTCCCAGTGCACTCATATTCATTTGGTTTTATCTAACTTAATGGTATGAGTATGCTCTGCTTGTTACATAGAATATACCCAGATACAAAATTCAGCACTTAGTTCATATTCCACAAAATACTAACACCTACACCATATAGGAACATATGGAAGAATTTAAAGAAGTAGCATAGGGAGGTAGGTTTACTCGATATCTCTGAAAATATCTTGAAATATGAACTAGAGTCATCGTGATTCTTAAAATGTACCTTGGCTTTTATTCAGTGTGTTGAGTGGGAAGGAGAATGGTAGTTCTTATATCAACTTCTTTCAGGTTCTGTCAATTTGACTGGATCCCTCTTCAAACCAATGAAAGCTTTGTTATTTGAGTAAAACGTGTTTTCTCTGTGTGCAAAGCAGCTGCAAATGTTTCCCTTTCAAGTGGGCCCCATTCAACATAGCCATGGAGGGTCTATCCCCTAAACTAATGACCTATTAAGGTACTATTTTTTTATTAATGAGAATTACCTAATTAAGAGGAACTGTGCCAGTTGTTAAAATAATCATAAAACAATAAAACTGTCTCTGCATTATTATAGTAAAATGATCAAGGCGTCAGATATTGTTAATTGAATCAGTAAATAGGGACACTCTATAAAAAAAAATTATAAAAAAGTGCTCTAGTTGCATCTTGTTCCATTTGAGAGAGGTACAATCAAAAATGGAAAATTTAAAAGCTAACCAATAAGGTAGGTAAAATAAGATGACCGAAGAGAAACATTCAGCAATCATCTCTCTGCGCAAACATAAAATTCAGCAACTATTCCTCTAAGAAAACACCTTCAGAAGAATCAAAAATAAGGTGAGGATCACAGTACCTGATTTCAATATTATATCTAGGAAGGAGGCACTTCAGAGGCCAGAAAAGGCAGTCTCTCCTTGCCTACACCACCCTTCCCCCAGCAGCATGACGCCAGCATGCCTGTTGAAGAGAGAATCTGTGTTCCCAGAGGAGTGGCAGTGAGATGACTGTGGGACTTCGCATGGAACTCAGGGTCGTCCTATCAAAGAGGAACACAGCACAGGGCAGAATTCTGCCAGTGCCCACAGAGAGAGCATTTAGACTAGCTTCACCAGATGAAAATCTTCTGCCCCAGCAATATAAACCTGAGCTCAGGCTAGGCCAACCACCAGCTGAAAAAAAAAGTAACCTGAAGCCTGGAATAAATTTTTAAGGCAATCAGGTCACAAAGACTGAAGTCCTCGGGCAAATCCTAGGGCTGTGTTGACTTTGAGTGAACTCGGATTGGAGGTACATGTGACCCAGTGAGATACCAGTAGTGGCAGCCAAGCCAGTGCCTTTGTCACAGCTCCCTCCCTCACAACTCCAGGCAGTGCAGCTCTGGTAGAGTTTTCTTCTACTTAGGGAAAGGAGAGGGAAGAGCTCAGAGGACTTTGTTTTGCAACTTGGGGACCAGCTCAGCTACAGTAAAATAAAGTACTAAGCAGACTCCTGAATCCCTGATTCCAGGCAGTATTTCCTGAATGGCATTTCTAGTCCCACCCTTGGGCCAGAAGGAAGCATGCACTCCTAAAGGGAAGGACCCAGTCCTGGCAGGATTCACCACCTGCTGACTAAAAGCCTTGGGCTTTTAATAAACATAGGAGATAGCTAGGCAGCAGTGATCATGGGATTTGAGTGAGACTAACCTGGTTTCAGGTGTGACCTGAAATAAATGAACCAGTGCAGCTGGTGCAGTTCCAGCTGTGGTGGCCACAAGGGAGTCGCTACGTCACTCATCCCCAATTCCAGCAGCCCAGCACAGACAGTGAGGGAAGAGGGTGAGACACTTTGCCTCATAGTACAGTGAATTGTCCTGCATGTTACCCAACCACATCAACGCAGTACCACTTGAAATCTGCAAGAATCACAACATTACTGGGTTTGGGGCACCTCCAGTGGTGATATGACTGCAGTGACAAATAATTAGATAACAGCACTCGATTCTTTTTGAATACCTGGAAATCCTTCTAAAGAAGAATGAGTTCACAAAAGCCCAGATTTGGGAGATTGGAACAAATGCTTAACTACTCAATGCCCAGGCATTGATGAACATCCACAAACATTAAGAATATCCAGGAAAACATGACTTCATGAAACTACATAAAAAAGGCACCAGTGAACAATACTGGAGTGATGAAGATATGTCACTTTTCAGAAAAAGAATTCAAAATAGCTGTTCTGAAGAAGCTGAATGAACTTCAACAAAATACAGAGAAGGAATTCAGAAGCCTATCAGAGAAATGAACAAAGAGATTGAAATAATAAAAAAAAAAAAATCAAGCATAAATTCTGGTACTAAGAAATTCAATTGACAAACTGAAAAATGAATCATGGTTTTTCAACAACAAATTGATCAAGCAGAAAAAAGAATTAGTAAGCTTGAAGGCAGGCTAAAAATACAGTTATAAGAGAAAAAAAATTTTAAAAAGGAAGCACACCTACAAGATGTAGAAAATAGCCTCGAAAGGGCAAATCTAAGAGTTATTGGCCTTAAAGAAGAGGTAGAGAGAGAGAGAGATTGAGGTAAAAGGTTTATTCGAAGTAATAGTAACAGAGAAATTTCCAAACCTAAAGAAAGATATCATTATTTGGATGAAAGAAGGTCACAGAACACAAAGAAGATTTAATTCAAATAAGATTACATCAAGGTATTTAATAATCAAACTCCCAAAGGTCATGGATAAAGAAAAGATACTGGCCAGGTGTGGTGGCTCACACTTGTAATTCTAGGTGGGCGGATCGCTCAAGGTCAGGAGTTCGAAACCATCCTGAGCAAGAGCGAGACCCCATCTCTACTAAAAATAGAAAGAAATTAGCTGGACAACTAAAAATATATAGAAAAAATTAGCCTGGCATGGTGGCACATTCCTGTACTCCCAGCTACTTTGGAGGCTGAGACAGGAGGATCGCTTGAGCCCAGGTGTTTGAGGTTGTTGTGAGCTAGGCTGACGCCACGGCACTCTAGCCTGGGCAACAAAATGAGAGTCTGTCTCAAAAAAGAAAATGAAAGATACTTAAAAGGGAAGCAAGAAAAGAGAAAATAATAAGATATAAAGAAACTCTGAAATGTCTGGCAGCAAACTTCTCAGTGGAAACTTTACAGGTCAGGTGAGAGTGGCATGACATATTCAAAGTGTGGAAGGAAAAAACTTTTACCCTAGAATATTATATCCTTTAAATATGTCCTTCACATATGAAGGAGAAATAAGGACTTTTCCATATAAACAAAAGCTGACGAATTTCATCAACACCAGACTTATCCTACAAGAAATGTTAAAAGGAGTTCTTCGATCTGAAAGAAAAGGCCATTAATTAACAATAAGAAATTATCTGAAGGTATAAAACTCACTGTTAACAGTAGGTACACTAATAAAGATTATTGCTGTAAATTACAGTGTACAAACCAATTATGTCTTGAGTAGAAAGACTAAAAGACAAAAATCAAAAATAACTACAAGTACTTTTTGAGAAATAGATAATATAAAAGATATGGATGGAAACAACAAAAAGTTAAAAAGTGGGAGTTTGTAGTTAAAGACTAGAATTTCTGTTAGATTTTTCTCTGCTTGTTTATATGTTTGTAAGCAAAATTGTCATATATTTAACATAATTGGTTATAAAATGTTTTCACAAGCCTCATGGTAACCTCAAATCAAAAGCCCTACAACAAATAAACGAAAAATGAAAAACAAGAAGTTAAAACACACTACCAGAGAAAATTACTTTTAATGAAGGAAGACAGGAAGGATGGAAAAAAGAAAGAGAGGCATACAAAATAACCAGAAATCAAATATTAATAACAACATGGCAATAGTAAATCCTTACCCATCAATAATAACACTGAATGTGAATGGACTACACTCTCCAATCAAAAGCCATAGAGGGCCTGAATAGATTAAAAAACAAACACACAAACAAACAAAAAAACCAAGAACCAACTATATGTTGGCTGCAAAAAACACTTCACCTATAAAGACACAGATAGACTGAAAATAAAGGGATTGAAAAAGATATTCCCTTCAAATGGAAACCAAAGTCAAGCAAGAGTAGCTATTCTCTATGAGAGGAAATAGATTTCAAGACAAAACTGTAAAAAGAAACAAGGAAGGTCATTATATAACGATAAAGGGGTCAATTCTGCAAGAGTATATAATAATTCTAAATATATATGCACCCAACACCAGGGGACCCAGATACATAAAACAAATACTATTGGAGTTAAAGAGAAATAGACCCCAAATGCAATAATTGTTGGAGATCTCAACATTCCACTTTCAGCATTGGACAGGTCATCCAGGCAGAAAATCAACAAAGAAACATTAGACTTAACCTGCCTTATAGACCAAATAAACCTAATAGATATATTTTCATTTCATCCAGCAACTACAGAATACACATTCTTCTCCTTAGCTCATGGATCATTCTCAAGGACAGAACATATGTTAGGCCACAAAATAAGTCTTAAAAAATTCCAAAAAATGAAATCATAACAAATATTTTCTGTGACTACATGTAATAAATCTAGAAATCAACAGAAGAAAAACATTGGAAAATACACAAACACATGGAAATTAAACAATATGCTCCAGAATGATCAGTGGGTCAATGAAGAAATTAAGAAGGAAATTTAAAAATGTCTCAAAACAAATGAAAATGAAAGCACAACATATTAAACCTATGGGATACAACAAAAGCAGTAATAAGAGGAAAGTTTATAGCAATAAATGCCTACTTCGAAAAAATAGAAAAGCTTAAAATAAACAATCTAATGATGAATCTCAAAAAACTAGAAAAACAAGAGTAAACCAAACCCAAATTAGCAAAAGAAATGAAATAGTAAAGATCAGAGCAAAAATAAATGAAATTGAAACCAAAAATAAGAAAAAAGAAAACAAAAGATCAATGAAATGAAAAGTTGGTTTTTTGAATAGATAAGAAAAATTGACAGAACTGTAGCCAGGCTAAATAAGAAAACAAGAGAGAAAAGACTCAAATAAATAAAATCAGAGATAAAAAAGGAAACATTACAACTCATACTGCAGAAACCCAAAGGATCATTACAGACTACTATGAGCAACTATATGCCGATAAATTGGAAAACCTAGAAGAAATAAATTCCTAGACACATACAGTCTACCAAGATTGAACCAGGAAAAAAAATCCAAAACCCGAATTAAACACTAAGAAGTAATGAGACAGAAGTGGTAGTAAAAAGTCTCGCATCAAAGAAAAGCCTAAGACTTGAGGGCTTCACTGCTGAATTCTACCAAGCATTCAAAGAACTAATATCAATCAAACTTAAACTACTTAAACTACTTCAAAAAATCAAGGAGAAAGGAATACTCCCAAACTCATTCTATGAGGCCTGTATCATCCTGACACCAAAAAAACAAACAAACAAACAAAAAAAAAAGGAATGAAAACTACAGGCCAATATCTCTGATGAACTTGGATCCAAATATTCTTAGCAAAATACTAGCAAACTGAATTCACAACACATTAAAGAGATTATTCATCGCAATCAAGTGGGGATTCATCTCAGGGATACAAGTATTGTTCAACATATGCAAATCAATCAATGTGATACATCATATCAACAGAACAAAGGAAAAAATCCTTATGATCATTTCAATTGATGCTGAAAAAACATTCAATTAAATTAAACATCCTTTTATGATAAACACTCCCAAAACACTGGGTTTAGAAAGAAGATAACATGACAAAAGCCATATATGACAGACCCACAGCTAGCATTATACTGAATGGGGAAAAACTGTAAGCCTTTCCTCTAAGATGTGGAGCAAGACAAGTATGCCAACTTCAATCATTGTTATTCAACATAGTAATGAAAGTTCCAGCCAGAGCAATCAGACAAGAGAAAGAAATAAAGAGCATCCAAATTGAAAAGGAAGAATTAAAATTATCCTTGTTTGTAGATGATATAACTTCTATCTAGAGAAACTTGAAGACTCCATAAAACACTACTAGAACTGATAAATTCAGTAAAGTTGCAGGATACAAAATCAATATACGAAAATCAGTGGCATATCTATATGCCAACAGCAAACAATATGAAAAGGAAGCCAAGAAAATAATCCCATTTATAATAGCTACAAATAAAATAAAATACCTAGGAATAACTTAATGATAAAAATGAAGGATCCCTACAATGAAAACTATAAAATATTTATGAAAGAAATTGAAGAGGACACAAAAATTGGAAAGATATTCCATGTTCATGGATTGGTAGAATCAATATTCTTAAAATGTCTATATTACTCAAAGCAATCTATAGATCTAACAAAATCCCCGTTAAAATACCAATGACATTCTTCACAGAAATAAAAAAAAAAAATCCCAAAATTTACACGGAACCACAAAAGACTCAGAATAGCCAAAGACATTTTCAGTAAAACAACAAAACTGGAAGAGTCACATTACTTGACTTCAAATTATATTACAGATCTGTAGTAACTAAAACAGCATGATACTGTGGTATGAAAACAGACATATAGAATAGAACAAAATGGAACAAGATAAATCTGTCTATTGTGAACTTATCTTTGACAAAGATGCCAAGAGTATACATTGGGGAAAGGACAGTATCTTCAATAAATGGTGCTGGAAAACTCAATATCCATATATAGAAAATTGTGACTCGACCCTTATTTCTCACCATATACAAAATTTAAATCAAAATGGATTAAAAACCTAAATGTGAAACTACTAAAAGAAAACATTGGGGAAACAGTTCAGGACATTGATCTGGGCAATAATTTCTTGAGGAATAAGCAGAGACAACCAAAGCAAAACTGGACAGATAGGATCTCATCAAGCTTCTACACAGCAAACGACACAATCAATGAAGTGAAGAGACAATACACAGAATCTGAGAAAATATTTGCAAACTCCTCATATGACAATGGAATAATAACTACAATATATAAGGAGCTCCAACTACTCAATAGGAATAAATCAAATAAACTGATTAAAAATAGACAAAAGATCTGAGTAGATATTTCTCAAAAGAAGACATACAAATGGCCAACAGGTATATTAAAAAAACGCTCAATATCAGTCATCAGAGACATGCAAATCAAAACTATAGTGAGATATCATCTCACCCTAGTTAAAATATGTTTTATGAAAAAGATAGGCAATAATGAGTGATGGCAAGGATGTGGAGAAAGAAATCCCTCATACAATGATAGGGGGAATGGAAATTAGTGCAACTGCTATGGAGAACAGTACAGAGGTTCCTCAAAAAAACTAAAAATATAGCTACCATAAAACCCAGTAATTTCACTGTTAGGTATACATCCAAAATAAGGAAATTCAGTATATTGGACAGATATCTGCATTCCCATATTTATTATAGCACTATTCACAATAGCTAACATATCAACCTAAGTGTCCATCAATAAATGAATGAAGAAATGTGGTAATTACACAATGGAATATTATTTAGCCATAAAAAAGAATGAAATCCTGCAATTTGCAGCAACATGGATGGAAGTGGAAAAAATCATGTTAAGTGAAATAAGCCAAGCACAGAAAGACACATCTTGAATGTTGTAATTTATATATGGGGGCTAACCTAAATATTAAAACAATTGATCTTATGTAGACAAAGATTAGAATGATCCTTCCAGAGGTTATTTAGAATTTCTATTTTGTGCAGAGAACAGCTTAGATGAGTAATAATGCCTTTTCCAACTATCAGAAGTTATGATTCAAAGACACAGAGTTTTTCTCTTTAAAATCTTCTCATTAATCCAAAGTGTTAAACACCAGTGCTGAATCCAAAAATAATATAAATAATAAAAAACTATATGATGTGAAATATGTAAAAATACTAAACTTAACCTAGTGTACACTCATCTGAATCTCCTTGCAGACTTTGAACATTTATGATGTGTTCTTTAAACACAAATTCACTCCATTGACCATTCAGGATTATGGTATTGAGAGCATCGTACATAGACAATGAAAGAAGACAATCAATTCAGTATGAGCCAATATATGAAGGAAGCTATGAGAAGACAATGGAAAAATAAATAATGGAACAATAATAGCACGTTTGAGAAGGGAAATAAGAGAAAAGTTGGTAGAATTAAAAAAATAGTAACATGGGAGGGAAGGCACAGAGAAAGAATCAAGAAGTGATAGTCCTGTGCAGGTGAGACTCTCACATAGCAAAGCACCTCTCACAATATTCTCAATTTTGTCCCAAAATCATTTGCTCTGAGAGGGTGGGGGAGAAGCAATTAAAATACTACTTTTCTAAAGCTGTCTTGATACATTTTTAGTTTAATAAGTAGCAATAAATAATTTAAAGAACCTTCTAGACTGACAGTCCTAATTAACATTTTCCAGGGGACATTGCCTTGATTGTGGTTTTAACAACCCTTCCTTCACTCAAGGTCCAACTCTAAAACTGTAACTGCAGGATCTTGCATTTGTCCTACAGGCTCTCCTGGCAAGTAGGAATTCAGCTTCCCCATCTTAATTGGCTTTCTGATGACAGCTCTGCCTTTTCTGAGCATTGTTTGGTAGGTATAACATTGAATTTTATTAAGAAAAGGGAAATGTCATGTTGCAATTAATGTTAAAGGAAAAGTTAAATTTTAAACGATACTTAAACATACAACATCAAGAGAGGTACATTATAACATTTTGAGACAATGGTCATCATAGGTGTCAATATTTTGTCTCAAGTATTTCATTTAGTGTCTCTTTTACCATCTTGATTTTTTTTAGTCCAAGAATAACATAATATTTTTTGTAGTTTATGTTTTCCTAAAGAATTGTACCTCTAAAAAGTTTCAAATATATATAGACAAGCATAAATACATATTTATATGTATATAAAGCCCAACATCCTCAACCAGGGTTTAACCTTTTCAAACCCTGCCAACAATTCTTGAATGTGTGTGTTTTATTTAGCCAAACTCTCGGAGCTTTCTTGTTTTATGCCCAAGGCTTAGCAAGTGGAGTTTCTAAGCATCTAGCTTTAATGTTTTTTTACTGACATGGAATTTTTTGCTTACTTTAAAGATTTTTTTTTCTAGTTCCTACTTTTCTCATATTTTTTCCTGTTCATAATCACAAAGCTATTTAAGTTCTTTGTGGATTAATACATATTGTCATTTATTTAAACTACAGTACTGAGTTGGGTATTTTTCAAAGAATAGGATGAGAAAGATCTTGCTAAATGTATATAGAAATTTCTTAACATTTTCCTTCTTTAATACATTTAAATATGAAAAGATAATAGATGCAAATGAAGAGCTGACAGTAAAGAACTACTAGTGTATTTATAATTAAGTTTAAGAAGAGCTTCTGTTTTCACTTCCTTATAATTGTTATTCAAGCCAACAAAAGCTTCATATTTAAAAAACACTAAGATATGTCTCTCACTTCAACTTTTTAAGAAAGTTAAAAGGAAAGGAGAATTAATTTTAAAACCCAGTATGCCTGTAGCATGGATTATGGTCATGAAATGTGATTATGTTAATAACCACTGGCTTTGTTAGATATCACATAATCCTAATGAAGAATACTAGAATCAAGAGATCTGTATTCTAATCCATGTTATGAAATTAATTAGCTGTGTGACCTTGAACAATTAATCTAAACTCTCTGAGCCGCAATGTCTCTGTCTACAAAGTCATGCTGGACTACATAATTTCCTGATGCTGTAATAATGAAAGTCAAATTATTATTCTTAAATGGCAGAGTGATTAAGAGAGAGAGAGAGAAATCATTTAATTTTCTTATGGTCAATTAACTTCCAGGACCTTAATTCAACAACAATGCGGACTTGGCTGAGGAAAGACACAAGTAATTTGAGATGCTGCTTTGGCTAATATAAAAATGAGTGGTTTTCCTGTGAATAGCCAATTATCTGTCCTAGAATCTCTGGGAAGGGATTATCTGACTCACCTATAGAATGGAGGGAGGAAAAACTGTATCTGGACCTTAGCCCTTTATTATATGCAAGGAGATTAACAGGCAAATCAGGTATGAATATTAACGATTCTAGCTAACTGCACAGAAATGGTTACAGCTAAATATATTTCTCTTGCCGTTCCTCTTCCCATCAAAGTAGTCACTCTCAAGGATGCCTGAGATTTATGTTCTAGGAAGTTTCTTTATCTCCTTCTTGGACATTTGATATTATAAGTAATAATAGTTGTATATAGTATTTATTAGATTGAAATGTTTATTGGGAATAATTTTAGAAGATCTAGGAGAAGTGGCAAAGTCTAATAGCTGAGTACAGTCTTAGGAGCTAGAATACCTGAGTTGTAAACCTGGCTTTGCTCCTGACTGGCTGTGAGACAAACTATGGGATGCTGGACATTGTATGCAACTTCTCTGTGCCTCGGTTTCACTGTCTGTAAATACTTGTACCACAGCTATATTGACATATGACACTAAGACATAAGATTAAATAAAATAACTAATATATATATATATATATATATATATATAGAGAGAGAGAGAGAGAGAGAGAGAGACATTATATCATCATCATCATTATTAAGCATCCAGCACAATGCCTGGCAAAGTGTGAATGCCTAGTAAGTAGTATTATCAGTACATGTACAGTTCATTTCCATATATTATAAGACTGCATGAACTGTTATTGGAGTTAGAGCAGGGATAATTTGGCATAGAATTTGACCTAGGGTTCTGTCCTTTATAATACTGTAAGATTCTTGAGGGCATAGGGACTGCTTCAGACACATTTTTGTGTTCAGAAATCCTAACATCAAGAGCATTTATTTATAATTGTCCTTTTATTTTTCATGGCAAAACAGATATCATAAAATTATCTTGAAGTCACTAAAATGAATACTTTTTATTGTTCTTTAGGATGAGATGTGGCATTGTGGATCATGGAGCCTTTATTTTCGTGTGCAGGTAGAGGACCATCACAGAAGGGCATGGGTTTCCTAGAGGCACAGACAAACCTTTTTCAAGAGTACTGTAGAATCACTCAGTTGTCTGAGAAGTGGTATGGGAAGGTTGTTTGCATTTTGAAGGTTGAAATGAAATTTCAATCCAGACCTAAAATGTAAATTCACCCACTGCTCAGGGATGATGTGTTTCTGAGCCTGTGAGTGATTTGATTGTGGGCTGAATCGACAAATATGATGATATCCGTTCCCATGATTAGGTTTTGCTATGTGACCTGTTAACATTAAGAAAGGGAAGTTATCTTTGGTGAGCCTGACATAATCAGGTCAGCCATTAAAAAGGACTCCTCGTTTCCTGGAGATAGAGATTTGATCTGAGAGAGACTCTCCGTTACTGGCTTGGAACATGGAAGCAGAACTGACAAGAACTAGAAAGAACAGGAAAGTAGCCTCTTGTACTTGAGAGCCAGCTCTGAAAAACATTCAACAAAAAATGGAGACCTCAGTCCTATAATTGCTGATTTCTGCCAACAATCACATGAGCTCAAAAGAAGACATAGATTTCCAGGGAAGGATGTAGACTGGATGAACACCTTAATTTTGGTCCTATGAGACTTCGAGCTCTCAGCTGTGCTATTCCCAGACTTCTGTCATACAAAACTATGAGATAATAAATGGGTATTATTTTAAGCCACTAAGTTTGTGATAATTTGATACACAGCAATAGAAACCTAGTGCATGTACTGAAACGCTGTCATACTCACAGTGTTTCATTCAAGTCTTCCAAAGTTTTAATTTTTGCTTAAAAGCTCAAATTGTATAACAAACACTACCAATAGCGAAGCTTATGTCATTCATTTGGAGAAAAAGTGTACCAAAAATCTAAGCTTCAGTAACCACAGATTTTGAGTCATTGTGGTTTTTTTTTAAGTAACAAGTAAAAAATATACACATTTTATCCACCATTGCTTTTGCACCATCAGCAAAAATGTCAACATAGTAAAAAAAAGGGAAATAATAGAATATACTTAGAACTCACGAAAATCAGCAAGAAAAAATCAAATAATCCTATTAAAAAATGGGCAAAGGACTTGAACAGAAACTTTTCTAAAGAAGACAGAAGAATGGCCAACAAACATATGAAAAAATGCTCAACATCTCTAATCATCAGGGAAAGGCAAATCAAAACCACAATGAGATATCACTTAACTCCAGTGAGAAGGGCCTTTATCAAAAAGTCTCCAAACAATAAATGCTGGTGTGGATGCAGAGAGAGAGGAACACTCCTACGCTGCTGGTGGGACTGCAAACTAGTTCAACCTCTGTGGAAAGCAATATGGAGATACCTTAAAGCGATACAAGTGGACCTACCATTTGATCCAGCAATCCCATTACCGGGCATCTACCCAAAAGATCCAATGACACTCTACAAAAAAGACACCTGCACTCGAATGTTTATAGCAGCACAATTCATAATTGCAAGGCTGTGAAAACAGCCCAAGTGCCCATCAATCCAAGAATGGATTAATAAAATGTGGTATATGTATATCATGGAGTACTATTCAGCTCTAAGAAACAACGGTGATATAGCACATCTTATATTTTCCTGGTTAGAGCTGGAACCCATACTACTAAATGAAGTATCCCAAGAATGGAAAAACAAGCACCACATATACTCACCAGCAAACTAGTATTAACTGAGCAGCACCTAAGTGGACACATAGGAACTACAATAATAGTGTATT